>NCQT01084572.1:11713-21946 GCA_002740465.1 Stenocereus thurberi | reverse complement strand
TGTTTTATGGTTTAAAGTATTAGTCAATCATGAAGACTCAAGTCCAGAGACTAATAGTTGCAGAAATGAGAATGATTCTATAGATGTGCGGCTATATAAAGTTGGACAGAATTAGGAATGAAGCGATTAGAGAGAAAGCAAGAGTTGCACCCATAAAAAACAAGATGGGGGAGGGAAAAATCACTGTCAGGTACTTCACTTTGTGTAAAAATTATAATTAGGGGACTATGTTATTAGAATATATTTAAAAGGGGCAATATTCTATGGAAACTATTTTAAGGGAATCATTCACTGTTTGCATTTTTGTTTTAGCCCTTAAACTTTTCATATTTGCATTTTAGTCCAAATCCTAAAAACTTACTTTTGAAAATCCAAAAATTATGCATGTGAAAATTTTTCTTACAAGTACTACTCGAGGCCCTCTTTCAATTGGTATAAGAGTCATGTGACTAAAAATAATTAAGATAATTAAGTTAATTAATGATTAATTAAGCTAATTAACTGTGATTAATGCTAGAATTATGACCTGCTTGCCCTAGACCAAATTATTCACACATTGTTCACTCATCAGAAGGCCTTTCTCCAATAGCAACCTAATTAAACTATATCACTGATATAGTTTTAGAATTAAAAGTGAAATTAGCTAAAAGTAAGACCGAAGTTAAGGAGCTTGAGAAACAAATATCGGTAATTCACCTTTCCCTAGTTAACAAAGTAAGACATAGCAAAAAAAACCACTTCCAGTATTAGTACTCCATTTCAATATAAATATCCCTTCCAAAACCCAAAAAACAAAATTCCATTTCCTTTACATGAGATAAAAATCCAAAAAGAAGTATGAGAAAAATTAGGTGAAAAACCAGCTCAAAAAGCAGAAAAGGAAGAAGAAGATGGAGTATAAGCAGTATACTCTTGAAGAATTGCAAGATATGTTCGAAACAGAACAACATCTAGAAAAATTAAACAAAATCATGAGCGCAATTAGTGATAAACATGAAGTATTATCTAATGATAATGAAGAGACTAATAATGTCCATTTAGAAGAAAAAATATCTCAGCAGATGAACCTTATTAAACTTAATGATCTTAATGCGATAACTTTAGAAGAAATTAGAAGAAAACTGAATAGAAAATATGGTAAAATAACTATTGAAGATGAGACTAACAAGATCAGAGAAGAACTCGACCTAGATGAAATAGAGATCAATCTAGTTAACAATGTCGTTCCTAACCTGAAGAATTTGGTGAACCTTCTAGACGAAACACTCATTTCCTAAGACCTAGGTACGTTCCAATAAGACGTACAATTAATTTTTTCTTTGGGTTTATCCCAAGAAAAATCACAACTTTTGAAGAAATTGATCTTACTCCAATTAGCCAAACAGGATATATCTTAAATATTGATGGAGTCCATAATATAGAAGAAATATTTGAGCATTGAAAAAGAGGCATGAATAGTATCTTAAATTTAAATACTACATAGACAGCTGCCAATTTCTTAAACTACATCGAACATAGCTTTTCTGGCACAGTAGCTGACTGGTATGATTCATTAACTAAAGAAGGTAAAAATACATTAAGAATGATGGAAACACCAACTGCAATATTCAAAAATTATGTAAGGAAATTGAAACTGAGTTTATAGGAGCTAAACTCAATTCTGAAGAAAAAACAAGAGAATGGCAAAGAAAGATTAATAATATAGAATTATGAGATATCTCATATCTGAAAAATTATATTGCTGAATTTAGTCAATATTATTACAAAATTAGGCATAATGAAACCAATCTTGACATGTTTTATGACAAATTGCCATATCCTCTATATTCCATAATTAACGAAAAATACATTGTCTATCTGGAATGAGCAGATGTCATTGATTCCCTTGGTTCGAGAATCTCTTATCTAAGAAAATGGGTCAACAATTAATGTCTTGATCTCCAAAAGCAAAAGAAAATTAAGAAGCAATTCCTAACTTGTTGGGATTCGCATTACCAATAGGGAAAAGAGCCTGAAAGGAGACGCAAGAGAAAATTTTATAAGAAAAAAAAGCTTTAATAAGCAAAGGGGAGAGAAATATAAAAGAAAATATTATAACAAACCAAGTCCTAAAAAACATAGATTTTCTAGGAAAGCAGCTTATTGTCCTGCAGAAAAAAAACAATTGTAAATGCTGGACATGTGAAGAAGTAGGACATTATGCTAATGAATGCAAAAATAGGAAGAATAACAAGCTTATTGAAATCTTGGGAAGCTTAGATTATGTTAAGCTTAGCGAAGATGAGGCTTTAACCTAGCCTTAAGTAACAACAAAGGAATTGTTAAAATTATATTAGACAATGAATATCAAGAAAGTGATTATGAAGAAACAAGTCATATGATGGAGAGTACCTCTGTCAGTCTTGGTGGTCTTCAAGGAGAAGAATTCATTGTAAACAATGATCATGAGGAAGTCAAAGGAGATCGGGTTCTTCCCATAATCTAAAAGGACATAATCTATAAAAGTTCTATCTTTCAATTAAAAAGCAAATACGTGTGTGAAATGATGGAAGGAGATCTGGAGATAAAGGATTGTGAGTATGACGTTGGGAAAGTTAATCTCATTAATTGAAAAAATATCCTTAAACATAACAAAGATAGAAAGAATAGGTATATTCATGTCGGAAGTGTCCAAGTCCAAATCACTTCATTACAATATTATGGCAAAGATATTGATCTTTATACTTTACTCTGTGGAATAAGGCATACCAAATTTAATAATCAAATTATCACAGGGATAAATACCAATTTATGTAATGGATCAGTAGGATTCAATTTTTGACCATGATACTATGTAAGTCTAAAGGATAAATTTGCTAAAAACTTCTTGTCCCTTAAGATAAAAACAATTGAGATGAACATGAAAAGAGGATGATATCCTTTAAGGATATTTTGAAAAATTATCTACAAATTAGATAACACAATAGACCCTAAGACTAATGTAACAATGATAGAAGTAGAAAAATTTAAAAGTCCTGCCCCTATGCAAAAGATCCACATGATTAAATCTAATCCTCAGGAGATAAAAATCGATCGTTCATGGATATCTAGCCTTTCCAACTCTACAAAGATCAATAAGAAAAATATAATAAAAATTGATGAGGAGGGTAAAATCACCATAAAATCCCAATTATTAAGAAGCATGAGTACAAGATCAGATTTGAGAGAAGGATCTTCATCAGCTAAAGAAAAGCTTAAAGAAGATGATGCAATTAGTATAACTAGTAAAATGAGTAGAATGAGTTTTGAACTGCAAGACCTAGTGTAGACCGAATTATGAGCCTAGAAAGAAAAGTCATTAGGTACAAAACTAGAACTGTTAGTGAACCAATCTATGAAGATGAATTAGTCAAAAATATGACTATAGAAATTTGCTTGAAGCTACCAATACAAATCCTAATAGCATCTATATCCCAATAAAGGTATGTTTAGAGGGATATAATAAATATGAACTATGTGCTTACATAGATAGTGGTTGTTCTATATGCTTTAGGAAAAGATCTCTATTCCCTGAGTTTATGTGAAAAAAGCCAAAAATCATTTACAGGTAAGCATAACTGATAATAGCATTATGAGTCATAATGAAGCCATGGAAGGGTTAGCCATAGAATTAGGAGGAGTTTAATGCATTATACAAGTTCTGTGGCTATTGATCATTCTTCTCATGATATGATTATCGAAAATAGTTTCTAGATATTATGTTCTCCATACACACAGATCATAAACCAGATAATATTCATAATTAATGGTCACTCAGTTCCTATTGAAAGATTAAGTAAGGCTTATACTCATCAGAAAATTAATTTTACAAGCAGCCAACGTGGTTAGAAAGTAATGCCTGCACAACGAGAGGCAGCACTAACAAGCTCATTACTTGAGATAGCTATTAAAGAGCAGATTGTTGAACAACAACAAAAATTATGTAAAGAACTCTACTCTGATAATCCTCTAAAATTTTGGGATAAAGATAAAATATTTGCATAGATTATTTTATTAAATTCCAACACTATTATCCGGATCAAACAAATGGTGTATATACACCAAGACATTCAAGAGTTTAATAAACAAATCAAAGCACTTCTAGATAAAGGATCAATCAGAAATAGTAAAAGTCCTCGCACCAGTCCTGCGTTCATGGTAAGAAATCATGCAGAAGAAAAAAGAGGAAAAACGAGAATGGTAATCAATTACAAAAAGTTTAATAATGATAACACTATCTTTGATGGTTATTATATTCCTAACAAAACAGTCCTTTTCAACAGAATTTAAGGAGTCTGTTGGTTCTCGAAAATAGATTGCAAGAGTGATTATTAGCAGATAAAAATGGATAAGGAAAGTATTCCTCTAACTACATTTAGTGCCCCATAAGAACACTGTGAATGGATAGTAATGTCATTTGGTCTTAAAAATGCACCTCAAATATTCCAAAGAAAAATCGATAATATCTTTAAAGACCTGAATCATTGTTGTTTAATTTACATCGATGATATCCTTATCTTTTTCAAAGCCATGGAACAGCACAAAAATAATATTTTAGCTGTCACCCAAAGATACATCGATCATGGTATTGTACTGGGAAAGAACAAGTGCGTTTATATTGAACAAGAAACTGTGTTCTTAGGCCTAGAAATAAAAGTTAGACAAATCATTTTACAAAAACATATTCTGGAAAAAATAGAAAATTTTCTTAAAAAATCGAAGATAGGAAGCAATTAGAAAGGTTTCTTGGATGTCTTACCTATACTTCAGATTTCATTAAAGGTTTAGCTAAATTAAGAAAGACATTGCAGCAGAAGCTCAAGAAAGATGTAAGGTGGACATGGACCATTAATGATACAAAGATTGTTCAAAACTTCAAAAAAATATATAAAAATCTTCCTGTTCTTGATTTGCCAAATGACGGAGATGATTTAGTTCTTGAGACAGATTCTACCAATGAACATTGGAGCGCAATATTCAAAATCAAAGAAGGAGAAAAACTCTGGAAATATTACAGTGGAAACTTTAATAAGTTAGAATGCAACTATCTCACTATGGGGAAAAAAAAAATACTTGCAGTCATAAGGGGAATTTAAAAGTTATTAATCTTTTAACCCCAAAATCTTTTCTTTTTCGAACTGATTGCAAAGGAATACTTAGTTTTGTGGAAAAGAATTTATCAAATATACAAATGTAAGGGCGACTCCTGCGTTAGCAATTATGACTTAACCAGTTTTCCTTCTCCATAGAACATATACAGGGATCGAAGAACTCTCTGGTAGATAGTGTAACTCGAGAACTCGCCAATGGTAATCATCAAAGCTAACCTCCCACCAGAAAAGGAGGAGATCCTTAATGAAATATCATTCCTACTAGAACGGGTTACGTCTTCTAGTAAAGTCTTTATTGATAACCTGGAATTCCATACAAAAAATAGATCATGTTTTGATTTACTTTCTACTACCTACCTAATAGCCCAAAGATTTTCCCTTTTAGAGTTACAGGTTAGTTACCTTCAGTGTCCTTATGATATCCAAGGAAAAAAAAGTTCTCATGTTTGAGAAAAATGGTTCAATGAGTGGTATGCAGCCTACATTGATTGTTATCATCATTATTCCTATGACATTTGAGAGTCTTGGGGTATAACAATCTATTTTCCTGACAGATCTGGAGTTGATGGTGTTAGGTTCCTAGCAAATTCATTATCTCCAAGTGACCCTATCTTTAAAGCCTAGGAATACGGGATGATACTTTATTTCTTAGAAATCCCAGATCCAAAGTTTTCATTTTTCTCAAAATTGATAAAATTTTAGCAATGCATGTTCAGAAAGATCCATTGGATTCTTACATCTCCTAATGGTCCAACAAAAGTCCCAGTTCGAAGATGCCTAAATTTGAAAGTGCATAGCGCATTAATCGACTATGAAAATGAAAAAGCCGAGCCAGCCCATTATCTTATTCAGATCGTTGATTACGACGATCTCAATGATCAACAACAAGAATGGGTTTCTAAACTACCAACACATCTAGTTACTAATCCTGCTTTAGTAAGAACCATTGGATTTTTCAACATTTATCATCAAAGTTGGGCATTAATTGAACAGGAAAAACATTAATACATTGTGGAAATACTACTTTTGCCTATGTCAATGAGTTTAAAGAATACATAAAGGTGGAAGGAGCAGTATCAGAAGATATTTTTGATTATCTCTTTGACATTGAAGTTAGAAAATTCTTATCAGCAAAGAAAAGAAATATTTTCTTGACTTATTTGAAAAATGAAATCCAGAACATCTTAAGCAACTTGATGAAGATTTTGATGATTATCTTGATAATGATGGTCTAAAAAACATAATTGGAGATGAAGGTATGCAGAATTTCAATAATAATGACTAGTCTTGTCATCATTAAAAGTTCTGGAAAGTGGCTGCCCCATTATTGTACTATTTTAATAAGTGTCTGGTCTGTAAAATAAGTAGTGTACTTTATTCTATAGCATCAGTGTGTACTGTAGCCATGTGAAAAATCTTTATGTACTGTAGCTATTAAGGCATCCTATGTATCCCCAACCCTTTATAAAAGAGGAAGTCAAGTGATGAAAAGGGGACACAGTCATTTGAGCATTCTTGAGCAAAAGAGAAATCGAGATTCTCCATTTCTCTATGAGCAAGTATCTATTTATCTTAGCTTAAGTCCCTCTTTAAAGCTTTCTATTGTAATATTTCCACTTTCAAGCTTTCAATAAAAGAAGTTTTCCCATTAGGGAATGTTATCCAATTGAACCTTGTGTCTTAAATATTATAATTCTTGATTAAAGTCTCACTATCCTTTAAAAATATATAAAACTTGATTAGTGACTACGGTCGATGTAGGAAACGAAACGGATCTGTGCTGTGCCTAATCTAAGGAAAGTGGGGCTGAGATTAGCAATCTCTGTAAATCGAAAGTTAGAGGAACGTCGGAGTCCAGCGCCGACTACATTCAGGTAATGGTCGAAATTCTCTAATTAAACTTTAATTATTTTGCTAAATATAGTGAGCCGTTAATCACAAAAAATATAATATTTAGGATATAAGTAGTAGATTGTGATAATTAATACCAGTGAAGTCATTATAAAAAGTCTAAATAAAAATATAGGCTTAGTTTTATTAAAAAGTACCAAAAAGTTGAGTATTTATGTGTTAAACCTCGTTTTGGGCAAATATTGTAAATTCAGAAAGTTCAGGGACTAAGTTGCAAAGAAAAATTTCGGCTAGTAACTATTTCATAAAATTTTATCCCTTATTAATAGTTTACCCAAAATAGTAGATACTTGGAAATACATTCTAAAAACATTGACCCATAAAAATTATTTTCATAGAATTTGGGTACCCTAGAGTCATAAATTGATTGGGGAGATTAAATTAAGATGGTTTGGTCATGTCAAGAGAACTTTTCGGAATGTAAAAGAGGTAGAGAACGGCCAAAGAAAAGTTAGAATGAGGTGATTAAATATGATTTGAATTATATAAGACTAACGGATGACATGGACCAGAATAAAAGTTTGTGGAGGTCTAGGATTAAGGTTACTGGTCACATGTAGCGTGTTTCTAGTCCTTCCTTTGGCTTTTGTTTAAGTAAGGATTGTTATTGTGTTGTGCTGGCTATTATTATATACTGCATCTGATGCAATCCTGCAAACTAGTAGATTAATTTTTACAGGGTTATTATCACGCATCTAATTGTTTAAGTAGTATCCTCATCACATCAGCGTTATCACCCCCTCACCTCCGATTGTTTAAATGTAGGCTGCTGTTGGCCAGATTAGTAGTATGTCGTCATTTGCTAGTCAAGGTACATATAACTCTTACCCCCATTTGTTATTCATTTTAATTTACATTATTTAGACTCAATTAGATCCTACATTTCTTAACTTTGTCAAACAATCAATTTTCAACTTCAAAATATTTTCGTAAAACTTTTTATGTGGGTTTGTTAAAAAACGGTATCTCTACGTGCAGTCATGTATATATAGAAATAAGACTGCATACATATAAATTTTTCCAAACCCCATGAAAACAGAACCCACACTAAGAATAGGAGTTGTGTTTTGATAAAAATTCTCTATAGGCAAATTTTAAATGTAAATTTAAAATGAATATGTGTATACCATGGCTCTTAAAACTAGTATATTAAGGAAGCTCAAATATTTTATCAAATAATCAAAGCTCACTCCAATAATCAAGAAGCTCACTCCAATAATCAGGTGGCCATTCTCTCCTTGGCTTACCTAAGTTATCATCAATCAGAATTTAAAAAATTCCAGACAGGGGGAAGAAAAAAGTGAACACACCATACCACTGCTAAAAGAGTTCTAAGATGTCTTGGCGCACTACGACACAACTTGGCTAAGCAAGTGGTAAGGCACTATAGAAGTCAGAAGATGAAGCAACTAGGATTTTAAACTAGAAAATCAACCGTCTCGACTAGAGGACGAAGAGCACTTCTAGCACCAGGACATCAACATTCAGCCTGAAAATGGGTAAGAGACCTAGCAAAAAGTTGAGGAAATCCAACATACACAAGCTGCAATACAAATAGTTGATGACAAGAATAGCCAAATTCTTGACATAAAACCTAAGAAAATGTCACACATCTAGCTTGACTGGAGGATTCTCAGAATAAAGCCTAGAATAAAAATATGGAAGAATCCTAACTTTGAAACAGTTTGCTTCCATTGAGGGCTCATACCAATATTAAGGGGTGAAACTAGTTTGAGTGTTATTCTTTGCTAAAGAGAAATGCTATCTATGATCAGAATAAAAGCAGACCAGGTGGATTTGGTCTCAATTCTCAACATTGACCCCATGGAGGAAAGTTGCATAAGGATCAAAACATTATAGTTAGCAACACATCTTTGCATCTCAAGCATCCACCGATATCTTTGAATCTAGTTCAGAGAACTCCACAAAAAAGGCCTTGAAATGCTGATATGAGTGCATAATATCATCAACAGCACACATTTCTCTTATGCTATGCATTGAAAGCTGTGGAGCACCAACATCGACAGTGCGGATTCCTACACCACTTGCCAGAATAGGACCAATAGTGGAACCACAAGGCATGTCGTTTCGCACCACAAAATCCTGCAGGAAACAAAACTTGAAAAGGTTAGTTGTGCCAATTTTTCCCCTCTTTGATGGAAATCTGCTAAAAATTACGAACACCACAACTCAGCGTAGATCTAGCCGTAGGAGGGTCTAAGGAGCTCCAGGCTTAGGCAGCTTCAGCTCTACAAGCGACGATACTTTTGTCAAGAGATTTTCTGAAAAATAGATTTATGGGTTGAAACATATTTGGTAAAAACTGCACTTTTGCACGTAACATTCGGGTTAATGTACGAGATGAAACTGTGGTTCGAAATAATCAATGCAACAATATAAAAGATCATAACAAGTAGCATTCAAGACATTAAAATCCAAATAGCTATCATCAGGAAGTGAAGGCATTTGCCTCTACTTAGCATGGTGCTAAAAGGGATCATGAAATTGTCTTTTGACATGAGTCATTGATTATCCTTGTTAATCATCGGTGTATTCTCTTTTAACAAATTCACCTTCTTTTCCCGTGGCCACCTTTGCTTTGTTGTCCACTTTACTATACTGGCTCTAATGAGTTTTAAACTAGTTATCATCTTGATTATCTTTGCTAGAATAGTCCCCACTCCTCAAGGACTTCTTTGACATTCCTTTTTCTCATTATTAATAAGAAAAACTGATTTAAAACTTCCAAGTTTGGATCATTTCACAATATTGCAAACACATGGTGAGACCCTATCACCGAAAAGATATGATAAGATGAATTCTTTAAGCAGTGACTTCTACTTTATTCTTTTTTTTGACTCCTTGTTTGGGACGAGTAATGGGTGCCATAGGATGACTTTTGAATTTGATGGGTAACTAACGGCACATTTTTAGGTGACTTAAAGTATCACCCCTACAAGAAATTTTAGTAGCCTAAACCATTTAAAAGTTAGCTTTTGATCTTCAATCTCACCTCAACATCTCTCGGGTGAGTTCTTCAAGACCCATCCTCACAATAGTTATCTCAATTGATAACTTCAAGCCCCCCAAAGTATGACCTTCCACAGATTTAATATCTCTTCACTTCTAATAAAAGCAGTAGATACCACAAGATCCATCTATATGTGGCAGCAGATGAATGCTACACTTGTTT
>NCQT01084554.1:18687-30663 GCA_002740465.1 Stenocereus thurberi | reverse complement strand
GGAAGCGAAAATATACTGAGAGGAGCAAAACAGAAAAGTCGTCGGTGAGACGGCCAGCGACGGAAATGGGTCCCTTGAGACGACACTGCCAGTGAAGCCAACCCAACCACCAGGAAGGACCGAGCCCTGGCCAAAACCACCAGATCTAGGCTGTCCGGCTCAAGAAAGGAGAGGAAACGGAGCACTGATGAGGAGGAAAGAGAGAGAACAAAGGCTCAACGAGGCTCCCGGAGGCCCTGGTCCCAGGAGGACCAAGGATAATCTCCGATGACCTAGGTCGAGCACAGAAATGGAGAAAGGAGAAGGAAGGGCAAGAAAAACTGACTGCATGAATCGGGAAAAAGGAAAAACAAGCTGCCGGAAACTTACCGAAGGTCGACCCAGCTGCGTTAACCACCTCCGTTCACCTGACTTCAGATGGACATGGCTGTGAGAAGGGACATGGCTCTGCCCAGTTCATTATCCATTTGCGAGAGCTCTTTTGGGAGCTAGGCTTTAGTTGCTTAGGAATTTCTTATATTACTTCACACTCTATCAGGAAATCTCTTGGCTTCGGAGGCTTCGTCTGGTAGGAAAGCTAAAAAGAAAATGCTATGTTAATTCCAAATCGATTTTGGGAGCATTTTTCGTGAGAAACAGGAGTCTTTGAGGTTGTAGAAACACATTTTCAGTGCTTTAAAGTTAATCTGATCAAGTCTTTGTATTTCTGAGATAATAGGAACTTCTTCCGTTCTTTTGATGCTTTAGATTTTGTAGATGGTTTCTATGGTGGATATATAATCCTTTCGTAGGATCCCAGCTTTACGTCCAACTGTTTGACAGTGATATTTATGTTCTGTTTCCTTTATTAAAAGTAGCCTGGTAATTACGTGTGTCTTGTATTGAGCTATTTTAATGAGTACATGTTTTGACTCATCAACATTGTTTTTATGGTCTTTTTTTCCTGTTTGATTGTTTTGGTGGCTTTGGAAAGAAAGCCATGCATATAACAAAGGAAAGGTACTTGTTGCAAGCAAAGTCCCCTTGCCAAATTACCGTGCAGATTTAGATGAACATCATGGGTCCACACAAAAGGAGGTACGGTTGAAGAACTGCTGCATTTGAGTTTTATTCTTTTGGTTTATTGATTCTCACTTTTATCTTCAACCATGTTACAGATACGAATGTCTACGGACACTGAGAAAAGAGTTGGCTCATTGTTGGAGACCTCCAAGGGGGCAAATGTTGCTGAAAAATCCATTGGCGCATCTTCTCGGAGTGCAAAAAGTTCATCATCATTAGTTACTCTAGAACCAGTCTCTGCTGCTGAGAATGATATTCCCAAGGAGAAAATTAGTGCTGAACTCAAGCAGAATGAAGAGAAGATGAAGGTTTGGATATAATGAACTTTCGCCTCATGCATGACAGTTTTTGTTTCTCAATTTTGGTCAATCTGGCCCTGTGCTTTGGAGATCCTTATTTTGTGGATTTGTAAGAGTTAGTTTCAAAGTCACTTATACATTTGATCCCCACTTTCAGGAAAATGTGTGTGTAAAAGCAATGCGGGCATTCAGAGAGAAGCTGCCTGCCTACAAAGTTAGGAGTGAGTTTCTGAAAGCTGTTGCAGGGAATCAGGTGTGTTTTTCACCCGAGTTGAATCCTATCCTTTTGTTTGAGTTTGTGACATGATTGGCTACTACGGCAATTTACCTAGTAGGTTTGTTACACTTGTCACTAGATATTTGCTGCTTTCATGCCTTGTTTGTATGATGCTTGATTGATGTTTCTTGTGCTAAGAAGCACGGAGACTTGCCACAAATTTACGTATATGTGTGTCAGACATTTCTGGACACACATTGGGCGCTCCCAAACATATGCTAAATGCACGGATTGCACAAAGATATGCTGATATGGGGTCTTGTTATTGATAGTTGTTGGCTGCTCACACGATGAGCAATTGGTTTATTGTTCTCGTCCACAAACCTCTCTGGGACCAAAAACATGGTGTTTGGTTACCAAAAGTGACTAAATGGATGCTTCTAATCACTTGTCTTTTATTGCATTTGAGATTATTTTTGGGCAGAGCAAATAGAACGAATTACAAAAGCATGAATAATTAAATAAATATATTTTTCTCCATCAGTATTTGTCTATAATGTTGTGCCCTATTTTTTTTCCCTTTGAAAAATCATGTCAGTGCCTCTGTCTGTCTGTGCTTGTGAGGTCTTCTGAGTTGAATGGGACTTGATATAGAAATTCATCTTGTAAATTTGACTTGGTCTTACTGAAATAGTAACCTTTGTTCCCAACTGTTAGCCTTTTCGCTGGCTGAACTAGTTGTGGGCACGACATTTGACTTGACTTTTACAAGACACTCGAGGGTGTTGCAAATTCATGGCCTATGCACCTGTTTATGCAAAGCTGACCCGACCTGAAAAACCCGACCCAAATCCACCTGAAAGTTTTGGGTTTTGAATACGATTTTCTCGACCCAAACCCGAAATAAACCGAACTAAAAAAACCCACAATTTTTGGGTCAAACCTGACCCGAATTCGAACCCGTCCGCTCAACCCGAATATTATGTCATTTTTTTTATTTTTCTTTAATTTTCCCCCTTAGCAATAATTGTTTTTCATTATAACGAATAGTTTGGAGAGACATTAACTATCGCATCTCTTCGCAAATTAGACAATGGTATCCGTTCTTTATCAAATTCATTCTCATAAAATAATGTCATATACAACTTATAAATGGAATAATTTTAGAAAATGGGCATGAAATATTTAGTATTAAGAAAATTAATCTAGAATAACACAAGTATTAAAAATGTGCAAGCCATACCATTATATTATTAGTGAAATGAATATGTCTTATCACATTTTAAATAATATTACTCTGTATTAATCTAAAATTTTGATGTTATAATTAACAAATAACTGTAATATCCTGTGCATCTCTAATATTCTTGCATTTGCCTTCCTTCTAATTGGTCTTGAGCTTGATGTAAGTTAGGCAGTGGACCAACGTGTGTTACGTGTTAGGATCAGCCAACCAATAAAGCATACATTATTAGGTAATGGTAGGTTGGTTGGAAAAATATCGAATCATTAAATGAGTTATCAACGGGTTGAACCGCAACAACCCATTATCATGCTTTAGATGATCCGACCTATCATTAATGTTTTAATATACGGGCCGACCCATGAATGATCCGACCTATCATTAATGTTTTCATATACGGACCAACCCACTCAAACGTGACTCATTGGCCATTGGTACAACATGGTGTTCATATATCATATTGAAAAGTTTGAATCTTTTTTATATTCTTTTAAGAAATTACAATTAGAATGCTTGTTCATTAAATACAGACAATTCTAAGTAATAAATATGCCAAGATTTTGATTTTGACGAAAAGTGATTTTGACGAAAAGAGAAATAACTCACTAAAAAGCGCTTCAAATCCGTTGAGTTGACCTGAAACCTGTAAAACCGAAATATGGCTGTGCATATTTTACCCGAACCCGAAGTACACCAGACCCATATTTTATCTGAACCCGAATGCACACAATTCGTATTTAACCCGCCTGCTTGAATTGAGGGGACTAAGTGAAACTGTACAACATTTATGGATCTTGGTGTGATGGCATTTTAGGAATTTGGTGGTTAACATTAATGCATTGAAGCTAAGCTTCTGCAGTATCAGTTATTCTTTATATCAACCGCAGCATAAAGCTTATATTTGGGGCTTATTTCTTATCCAATTTCCAATTGAAGCTGATGTTTCAAATGCATGATGCTGCTCAAAAGCTCTTTTAGGGGTGACTGATTCTTTAACTTTAGTCCATTTCAAAGCTGATTAAAGCCATTAACCAGCTTTATGAACATGGACTAATGGCAATTTCATAGACTTAGTTTGTCAAATTGCTTTATGTTGCAATTGTCTAGAGTCTATGGAGTCTTGTTCCCGTTTTGGTACCTCCAACGCTCCAACTTACCCCCCCGGCTCCCATGTCTCTACGCTTACCATACATGATGTAGTTTAGTCCCATGAACCCATACTTTGGGACTCTTTTCTCTTCTTGCCTTGTGGTTGGTAGATCAATTTTGTTTGCAGATGGTCCTTAATGATTACTTGGGATAGCACAAGGAATGCATATCAAGAATGCTGAAGCTTGTGGTCGTCTTTCAATTTTAGTAGCTATTTTACTTGACCCCTTTCTTGGTTGTTTTACTGTTTTTGTATCCACTTTATGTTATGAAGAATCTTGTCTGAAGGTAAAGGACCAATAATGTAGAACTAGCGTGGAAGGTCTACTGCATGTAGACGGCTGGTTGCCTGAGCTGCTCATTTTTATTTTGAATGTCATTACCAGGGAAAAATAACGATTGTACTTGCTCTGTTTGGATCTATGTCTACATGTAGCATCACTTGGCCCCTTGCACGTTTCGGCCAAACCACAAGGCTTGAATTGCTTCTGCTTGATCATATATATATATATTTTTTTTTAACAATTTATGAGTTTTTAACAAGATACTTTCTGGATTATTATGCTATTTTTTATATTGTAGGTCCTAGTTGTTTCAGGGGAGACAGGGTGTGGTAAGACAACCCAGCTCCCTCAGTTCATTTTGGAAGAGGAGATCTCATTGCTTCGCGGTGCTGACTGCAGCATAATATGCACACAACCGCGTCGTATATCAGCTATATCTGTTGCTGCGCGGATAGCTTCTGAAAGGGGAGAGAATATTGGTGAGACTGTTGGCTATCAGATACGGTTAGAAGCCAAGCGTTCTGCGCAAACACGGTTGCTATTCTGCACAACGGGAGTTCTACTCAGGCAGTTGGTAATCTTTGGGTGATCACTGTGTTCTGAAATTATTGAATCATTATCTCTGCTAGCTTCCCTCTCTGTCTGAGCATGCAAAGACGTAGAATAGAATGTGTATGTGCACAATGAGAGTTTTATATTCATGTAGCCACAGAAATGTCTCAAGCGCATGTGTAATCGTCATAACAAATTCTGTTTATTTGAGTTCATGATTGGGAATAAGATTGCTAGTTAGAATCTGAAAAGACTCTATGCACTGTCTCTGCTGTTTGCTCAGTATAAACACACTACTTTAACCGTTTCACTAGGTAAATTCACGAGCTTGGTGTTTTTTCCCCCTTTTTTCGGGTATGTTTGGATGAGTAATAAGAAGATACTAGATATGAAGATATGAACTTGGGCTATGCACAAACTTCGTCAAATTTGATTCAAAATACAACATATATACTATATCTTTTGCTCACTATCTTTCAAATATATTTTTCAACGTATTAGTTAATTGTTGCAAGAAAATCCATGATACCGAGACGTAACTGCCTTAAAAATGACTATTTGATTCCTCGGCAGTTATGTTTTATATGTTGTAGTCATCTATAGTTAATACATTGTTAATAGTAACATTAAGACTCATCCTTAAAACCCTTTATTTATGGCATCCAATTTATTTCTCCTATTAGTTGCAAGCTTATGTGGCAGCTATATGGAAGTCACATGCCCAAAACTGACCACTTGAAACCCAGAAGAGCATATATGATATTAAAAAGGCACGAAGGTGATGTCATCCATTTACAAAAGGGGCCATTACAAAAAAACTGTATGCTTTGAAGCTTTGACGCATAATATTGTCTACAAAATCCAAGACTCACCTTTTAAATTTTATTTTTTAACCACATTTGAGCTCTTGACGCCAACTATACAAGATTCTCAAAAAGACAGATTGAAATATTGAAAGGACCTTTCTTTGCACTAAGAAATCTGACACTTCCTTTCCTTCCAAGTCGTCAACCAATTATATGCCCACGTGAATTCATGAGCTTAGATGCTAGCATTTATCAAATTTATGCCCGAGAATTTCAAGATTAATTAGAAAGCATTTCTCGGCTATTGATAAACTAATACCATCCTTATTGATGATTAGTAGAGTAATTCTAGAGTTAAAGTTTTGCATCATAGGGTTTATCTGTGAGTTAGATATTGAGAAACATATCATCATAATAACTCCAAATTCCTTGTGTAGATTATAAGGAAAATGGGTTTTGGAGAGAAGTAGATTGGTTGGCTTCACTGGTGCATCTCATCTGTCTCTTTTGCCGTTGTGAATTTGTTGTCAATGGCTGTTAAGTGGATTTCTTTTCGACTTCCAGAGGGCTAGCCTTCTGTCCCCTTCTTTCCTGGTAGTCATGGTGACCTTGAGTGGATGACATGTATCGCTACTCAAGCATATCTTGTTTCAGTTCTTCAGTGGGAAGTTCGAATTTAATTGTCAATGTCTATGATCTGCTTTTTTGGGGACGATACTGTCATATTTTGTGACAATGATTGAGTAGCTCACTATATTTTTAATCTCCACTCTATCCTCTCTGCTAACTCAAGTCAATTTTTAAAGGGTTTTATCCTACGAATTGGAGAGCTGGATGATCTCTAGATGCTTGTGGGCATATTTGGCGTTAGGATCTCTTCTACCTTCTTAAATGCATTCTTGTATAAGTGCTGGCCTCGGGAAGAAGTCAGCCAATCAATGAGGGTTCTGAGAAAAAGACTCTCTGGTGGGGAGGTTGAGGTGTGAAGCATCTTGAAGAGTGGGAAAGATAGACCCTCATCAAAAGAATTATTTCTAGCATCGGAAAGTTGGAAGCATTTATTTGTCATGCACTCTTCTTGATAAGTGTGAAATACAGCATGTAGGAGGACGATGGCGTCCTGATAACTATTGTAGAGTTTACATTCACCGCTAAAAAGCTAAGCCACATTTGCACTAGCAGAATGCCATCAGCCAAACCACCATCTGACTGAGGTTTGAGGCAAGTTGAAATTCGTCTGAGAAAGAAACTGTCTGCTTATAGATCTTATATCAGGTTTTTTGGTGGTTCTGTGGATAAGACGGAGTGCATTAGTCACTTCTTGTTTATTTGCCATTATGTCTATAATATTAAACGATCAATTCTCATTCTTCATGTGTTGATATTCAACAATTAGATGGCTATTGATTTGTGTGCCTAAGCAATAAATTGAGGTGCTGTCATTCTTAGCTCTAGTTTTTTGCTAATCTACAGGTCCAGGATCCAAATTTGACTGGAGTGAGCCATTTGTTAGTAGATGAAATTCATGAAAGAGGAATGTATGAGGACTTCCTTCTTATAATATTAAAGGATCTCCTTCCACGTCGTCCAGATCTAAGACTTGTTCTCATGAGTGCTACCATAAATGCCGAGTTGTTCTCTCAGTATTTTGGAAATGCTCNNACTATTCATATTCCGGTACTATGTATATGCATATTTATTTGATCTATGCAAATCTACTCTGCATAATTAATGAACTATGTTATTTCTGGTGTGACATACCTACAGGGACTGACTTTCCCAGTTAAGGAGCTCTTTTTGGAAGATGTGTTGGAAAAAACTCGTTATGTCGCTACAGCAGACTCTGATAATTTCCAGGGTAGTTCAAGGCGACGAAATAGGCAAGTGGATTCTAGAAAAGATCCTTTAACTGAATTGTTTGAGGTATGCCTAAGCCTGCATCTGATTGGTTTCTCTTTTATATTTCGCACAAGTTTTTACATTAGGATCCCCTGGTAGTCCCTTTAGATAAATTTTCCTGTAAGTTTTAGATGAAATACAAAGGTTTGCTCATTTTCTTCCTGCTTTTTCTTTTCCTGATGCGAGTCATACCTTTTTATTCCCTGTTGCCTGAAAAAGCATTTCTAAATTCGAGTGTGTTTTGATTCATGTAGAAACCATTTATGCTGCCTGTCATGGTGTTTTCTGAAGTATTCCTGAGTGTGGCTTGACTGTATTTTAATTGAAATAATGCTTTGGATGTTAGGACATGGTATATAGGAAATACTAGTCATTAAACTGTATCTGAGCGCTGGCAAATTGGTTGGACTGTTGGAGCATTAGCTGTCAGGCAAGTATGCCCACTGATATGATTCCTTGAGAGGGCTCATGTGATGGGGGCAATATCTCAGACCTTTTCGGCCATGTGGTTGTGAGCTCCATTTTAGACTGGAAAATTGTTATTTTAATTCTAGGCCTTTAAAAAAAATTCTAAATTCTTGAGGTATAGGATTCCTTAAAGAATGAGATTAGGGTAGTAAAAGTCCAGTCAGCGAGATGTCTGAAAATGCCCAGTAGCATCAGTCTGGAGAGAGGCTAAGCACATAGGTTTAAACTGCAATGGTGTCCCAGAAAACTGTGTCATCCCTTTCTAACCTGGCGCCCACTGAGCTGCTGGAGAAAACAGTGTGGCAAAGAATTATCTGGACCTTATCTTAATGGTTTGCTGGGAGATATCCTTTTAAACTCGAGGGCAGGAGTCAGTTTAACTCCTTTCTCCTTTGAGTAACACCCAGCTGAATAAGGGTGAATCATGGAACATATGCCTGTTCCCTAGCCAGACAAGAAAACCTATAAAAAATCAGAGGGTTGACATAGTCCCCATGAAACTAGACTTTCCTAAATTTGACTTAAAGTGCTGTTGTTCCTTTTACTTGTGGCTTTTAATATGTGTTCCTCAATCAACCATGTGCTGGCTCTGATTCCAGCTTGATGGCTTCTTTCTGATTGCCTTCACATCCTATTTATTTCTAGTCTATGTATGTTTGGATAGTGTACTTTTTAAAAATGGTCATCCTTCTGAAATGCATGATTTTATAAAGTTGATGGTTTCTGAATCATGTGTTTAGAACTTTCTTGGATTTATATTTATTAAACTGGGGATTGGGATAAAAGACAGACAATTTTCATAGGTTGGGTGAGGAAGCAATGCGATTAGGGTTAGTTTTGATGGGGGATTGGAGGGAAGGGTTTGGACTAGAAATGAAAGAGAAGAGGGATTGGCATGTGTCTTTCCACGTGCTTTGCAACTTGTAAGTATACAGGTTCTCTATATAAGAGTGGTCTTTTGAGCTAAGAGTCATCCTTGAAGATCCTATAATATTATGAACACTTACTGCAAAGTGGATGGTATATGATGTGCGCACACATACACAGACACACACATCTTCAAACTGAGATTCTTAAAGATAATTAATCAAAGATCATTCTAAAGTTTCCTAATCAAGCCCACTGTACAAGTAAAACATTATTGATTTGGCTTACTGCTGATAAGTGGTTTACTTTTATTTTTATTTGTTTTGTCCATAAATATGTTGCTTGAGAAGTGTATTGAAAATGTTTGTACCGACCCACTTTCTGTTTGCAGGATGTTGACATTGATTCCCACTACAAGACTTACAGTATCAATACAAGAAAATCTCTTGAAGCGTGGTCTGGTTCGCAGCTTGATTTGGGTCTTGTGAGTACTGAATAACATATCCCTAGCAGGCTTGTAAGGCCTGACATTATTTATAACCTCCCCCCCCCCTCCCCCCGGGGGCGTGTTTAAGGAAATAGCGTACACTGGCTGTGGCATCCATTTACATTTGATTCCTTTTCTCCTACCATTTTGGTTTCAAAGGTTCCATCTTCTCAATTAATGGCTTATTTAAAAGAAACCTTGCTTGTAGGTTCCATCTCTTTAAGGTCCAACACTGGATCACGGCCGCCCATGGTATATGTTGCTTGTCCATGTTGTTTTATAAACAGCATTACAGAGAATAGAATTTGAACGACTGGTGAATTTATGTAACATCAGATACTCATTACGGCAACGATTGGGCATGCTTGTTCTATGTCAGAGCACTGTTATATTGGTAGTTTTTTAGTCCCCCTGCTGAGCAGCATAGACACTGAACATGGAACGTTGATGTGCATGACACCATAATGGTGATACTCAAATTTGTCATTGTTAAAATCACGGTATATGGATGACATTGTTTAAATCATCATACATGTTATGCTGTTCTGTTTCTGAAATCCCCTTTTGGGTTTGCTGTTCTGGTTTCTGAAATCCCCTTTCGGGTTTGATGTGCTTGCAGGTGGAGTCAACAATTGAGTATATTTGTCGCAATGAAGGTGAGGGAGCAATACTTGTATTCCTCACTGGCTGGGATGAAATTTCTAAGCTACTTGACAAAATAAAAGCTAATAACTTCCTAGGAGACTCAAGAAAATTTCTTCTTCTCCCTCTGCATGGTTCTATGCCAACTGTCAATCAACGTGAAATTTTTGACCGGCCTCCTTCAAGTATGAGGCAAGTATTCCCTTTCTGATCTGTCAAATTTACCCTCAAGTTGACTATTGTTCTTTCTTTTGTGTTTTAACTTTTACCCCATTAGAGTCTTTACCACATGTATGATGTGGGCTGCTGTGTCATGTCCATTGTAATTGAAAATGTTCGGGGAGCCTCATTTCTCTCGTCGAATCTATTTTGGTGCCCTTTTATTCCTCAAAGTCCAGAAGTTGTCCTTCTGCTTTGTACATTGTGCATACCATATCTTTGAATCCCACTTTGTACCCAATTTTTCTACGTCAAGTACTTTTGTGGCGTTGTGTTGAAAGGGTATGTGATGCTTTAAAAACTGTTGCATACCTATGTAGCTTATCATTTGTTCAGCCATTATATCTAAGATTTTGAATTTTGCTTGTGTCCTATGCTATTTTATTTTCAAGGCAATCATTTAAAAATACCTAATTATGTGTGATCAGGAATCTTCCATTTCGGTGGACAATCCATAAGTTTTTCTGTTTTTATGTTTAGGCATCACATTTTATCCCTTTTAGTGTACTTTGTTTCTTCAGTCATTCTTTAGTCATTGAGGACAATATTTGATCATGTTTGGGGATGTCATTATCTGCAAGTCTCATACCTCTACCTTTCCAAATTATGCTCCTTGAGTCGTATGATTGAGTATTCCCATGTTCATTGGCAGGAAAATCGTTTTGGCAACAAATATTGCTGAGAGTAGTATTACTATTGATGATGTTGTTTATGTTATTGATTGTGGAAAGGCAAAGGAGACTAGCTACGATGCTTTGAACAAGCTGGCTTGTCTGTTGCCATCATGGATTTCAAAGGCTTCTGCACATCAGGTCTACTGGATCCCCATATCTTAATGATAGAGTTGTAACATTTCTTTTGTTCTTTTCATTATGTTTAACATGATAACAGAGAAGGGGCCGTGCTGGTCGGGTGCAACCTGGAGTATGTTATAGACTATATCCAAGAATGATTTATGATGCAATGCCTCAGTATCAGTTACCAGAAATTCTTAGGACACCCTTGCAAGAGCTATGTCTAAACATAAAGAGTCTGCAGCTTGGAGGCATTGGATCATTCCTGGAAAAGGCACTTCAGCCACCGGATCCTCTCTCTGTCCAAAACGCAATTGAACTGTTGAAAACTATTGGAGCTTTGGATGACAATGAAGAGCTGACTCCACTTGGTATGTGAATGGAGACCTCTGTCTTGGACTTATGCTGTCACATGTCTCATCTATTTAAGAGAATGATGTTAGTGTTCCTCCACTAGCAGAACTTCGTATGTGGATGGCCCATAAATGTTAACAAGCACTAGTATTCGTTAATCTGACATAATTTTAATCTAACTCAAAAATGATTAGATATCGGCTTCTGCTGCCTCTTTGTCTGATACCACAAGACTTCCATTGGCATCCACATTTAAGGTGGAGACTGTTCCTCAATGCCACTTCATGCTACTATGGTTGTGGATGCTCCTACCTTCCATTATCCATCCATATGCATTGATCTTTGTGGCCACTACAAAGCTTGAGTTGCAGTGACATGGGCACATATCCTAAAGATCACAATGTACATGTACAGATTTGACTTTGCCAATCTAAAACTAAACTGTGTTTTCTCCTTTTCTTGTGTCATACAGTAGAGCATGTTTGATAGATCAATCATTTTTGAGGCTGCTGGTCTGTGTTAATGGTCAAGAAGAAATTGATGGATTTGCACTCTTACCTCCTCTCCCAAAAGACACAGAGAAAAAAGGAGAAACATATGTACAGTTGTACACACACATGAGGATTCTTGTCAT
>NCQT01084547.1:0-10668 GCA_002740465.1 Stenocereus thurberi | reverse complement strand
ATTAGAGAAGGGGTTGCATTGGACTTCTGGCTAGACTTACTAACTAAGGATGAATGGGAAGAACCTTTTGATTTACCCGATGAGGAAGTCCTCTAGAGAGAAGAAGACATATGAACAACTTACTTTGAAGAGGGTTTAAATTAAAAAGGATTTCGGGTAGGCATCCTCTTAGTATCACCATAAGGGGCACATACCCCAATCTGAGTTAATTAGACTTTGAGGTTACTAGTAACGTGGCAGAGTATAATGCCTGCATCATTGGGCTACAAGCTGGTATAGAGATAGGAGCCAAGAAGCTATGGGTATACAGGGACTCCAACATAATAATTAACTAAATATCCTAGAAGTGGAAGTTAAGAAGTGAAGCCTTGGCGCCATACCAAGCTCACTTAATGGATCTTACCAGGCATTTTACCTATATTACATACACATATCCCCCTCAAGAGGACAACCAATTCATAGATTCCTTTTCAAAACTAACTTCAATGATTAACATCCCAATAGGTGCCCATTCGATGCCATTAACAGTAGAGAGAAGGAATAAGGCAACTCACTATTGCACCATTGAAGTATACAGTATTGATCTCTCTGCTTGGTACTATCACATTTATCAATGACTGACGAAGAAAGAATATCCACCAGGACCCTCCCTAGAAACCCAGCAAGTATTAAGGTTATTGGCCATGTAATACTTCGAGAATCTAGGATAAAGGAAAACTGTATAAGAAAAAAAAAATGTGGGCATAAACCTACTCTTAACCCATGAAGAAGCTTATGGGATTATGAAAGAAGTTCACGATGAAGAATCTAGGCCGCATATGAATAGTAGAATGTTAGCTAAGAAGGTCCAGTGAGAAGATGTGAGATGATCAACACCCCCGAAGGCAAAAGAGAGAGGAAGCGACCAAAGAAGAGTCTGGATGAGGTGATTATAGAGGATATGAAAGTTGTAGGTTTAACAGAGGACCTGGCTCAGGATAGGAGGCTTTGGCGGGATAGGATTAAGATCTTAGATCGCAGAGAGTCGACCCTATAGTGGTCTTTTGGTTGCAGTGGCTTTTTCGTATGTCGTGTTTGTATGCAGGTTGTACTTGCTCCTGGGTAGTGACAGCGTTTGCTTACCCCTGATTGTTAACGTATGTTGCCTTCCTCTGTTCTTACGTCTCCTAGCTTTAGCAACTTGTCCTTTTAATTTATCTTAGTTATTCCTCGCTATGTGTCCTTACTTTTTCCCTAAAATGTTTTCATAACAGCTGTCTTCTGTAAAATCTTTTCACAAAATCCTTTTTTTTGTGGGTCTCTTGGAATCGGCCTCTCTATGGATAGGAATACTGGTAGAGGTAAGGTTGACTACAGCTAGATCTCCCTAGACCCCGCGAAAGCAGGATCCACACTAGGAGGTGGTGGTGGTGTTGTTGTTGCTGTAGCTAAGAAGGTCCAGAGAATGGGGTATTACTAGAACACGATAGAGTAGGATTGTCATAGATATGTAAGAAGGTGTCACAAATACCAAGTATATGCTAACTTAAAACATCAACCTCCTTCTTTCCATTTGACATTGACTTCCCTATAGCCCTTTTCAGTCTGGTGAATTGAGATCATCGATAAAATTACACCAAGCTGGTGGGGATGAATATGTGCTTGCAGCAATCAATTATTTCACAAAATGGGCAACAGTAGCTTCCTACGCAAAAATCCCTTCCAAACATGGCTAAATTACTCTCAAAAAACTTCATATACAAGTTTGGCATTCCACACGAGCTGATAAGTGATCACGGGAGCCACGTTAAGAGGGAAGTAGCAACCTTGCCTAAAAAGTATAGAAATTAGCATCATAAGGCATCCCCGTATCATCCCCAGGCAAATGAAGCAGTCAAAGCAGCCAATAAAAACACTAGAAGAATAATTGAAAAGATAGACACAAATTATAAAGATTAGCCTGATAAACTCCCATTCACTCTTTGGGGGTATAGGACTTCAATTTGTGCTTCCATAAGAGCAACTTCCTACTCCCTTGTATACAGAATGCAAGCAGTTCTCCCAATAGAAATAGCAATACCCTCACACATGCTGATTGTTGAAAGCACAATCCTAAAATCAAATTAAGCGAAAGCCCAATATGAAGAGTTGGCAATGCTAGATGAGATGAGGTCAAGGGCGTTACACAACATCAAGATTTACCAAGCCCGAGTCTTTAGAGATTTACATAAGAAGGTTAAACTAAGGGATCTGCAAGAGGGTGATTTAGTTTTAAAGAAGATAAGGTCACCAATATAGGATCCGATAGGAAAATTTAGGCCCAATTGGTTAGGTCCATAAATTTTAAAGATCATATTGCCAGCAGAAGCTGTGAAACTTATGGGTATAAATAGAGAGAAATATATTCAGTATACCAACCTTGATCAATTGAAGAAATGTTGTGCCTAATAGTAGACTATTAGTTTAACCCATAACAGGTTCACAAGAAAAATCCAAGGCCTACGTAAAATATGTATGACGAACTACGAAGGCCTAATTCCATATTTCATATGTGTGAAAAGCCTTAACGGCCCGTCTAATATGATATTATTTGCAGAAAAAAGAAAAACGAGAACAACAATAAATTATCATGGCATAGAGGCACAAACCTAGTAGCCCAATTGTTGGGAAATCGGCTGGTACACCTCTGAAAGAACTGGGTCGGGTACCCAGCATTCAAGCTAGGTCACTCCCATCGTAAGTTAGGCTAAACCCAAAGCAAAGGGGTCTGTAATCAAGAGTATCAAGAACTTTTAGCGACAGTGGGAGTAAAATTGACATTTTTATTACCATTCAAAGTTTTAAGAGCATACAACTCGAAGTAAGAGTCCTAATAGCACACTACTATAAAGAAACACTAAACCCTATTCTAAAAATAAAATATATAAGAGGCAATGTTGAAATTCCTAATCTGTCTTTAATTTCTAGTGCTTCACAACTAGAGGGGCTATTTTTGGGGGTAGGATCCTTTGCTCTTTTCTTCTCGCTTTGAGATGAGTTAGCTTCAGTCCTCCCTTTCTTGTTAGAAACCAAATTAGCATAAATAGGCTTCCTTATCTTAACATTGCGTTCGACCATCCACTTCAGTCACCGCTCGGAGACACGTTGAGAGTGTTGGACGAATGACATTACAATGATCAGAAGACAAAGCCAATAACCCTTCCAAGAGTTGATATGAGAGTATTCATTCTTGTGGGTCTTGGGGAAAATCCAGTTGTGTAGGGATATGTTGCCTATGATTATATTGGTCCATCACTTGATTTAGGAAATAATAAGCCCTGCCAAATAAGCTGAGAAGATGTATGTGAGTGAATGTTTCCCTGCTGGAAACAAATTGACGTATGCACTATCGAATGACACAACGAAAGGGAGGGTCCTTCTCCAAGAAGCTGGTCCAGCTTATATTAGACTGATCTTTGTACAGTCTCTTCCTTCGGCAAAATTGTGAGGCTAGGTATGTGTCCACATTACTTGGGGTCTCTATTAGAATTAAGATGCCCTGGTAGCCAAATCTACATACCAAAGGGATAAAAAAACAAAGAAGTGAGGCCCAACAAAATGTTAGCCAGCTCCCAACTTTAAAAATAGAACAAGAAAAGAGAGATAAAACATAAAAAAGACCAAAAAAAAAGGAAAAAGCCAAGGAACTTGTTAGGCTCCCAGGCCCAATAGGTTACCTACAGCAACAGCAGGCTACCCGAGAAAAATTAATTTGAGTAATGATGAATGTGGTCCAGGCATAAGATAGTCTCAAGAACAACGAGTGGCACAAGAGTCTAGTCCCGATGCATCACCTCAGCTACACCCAACAAAATCATAGGACCCCTAATTATAGTACCACCCACGAATAGGAAGACCCGAAAGAGGCACGGGAAGGTAGCTCTATGCTTAAAGACATCATCAATAGCTTGACCAGTCTTTTGAAGACAAGAAAGTAAGGCAACAAAGTTAGCCTCATCCCCAAACAATATAGTATCCAAATCTTCATCATACAAACTTAAGGAATGACTATAGAGAGAAGGAACGCTCCTAGAAGTGTTTGATAAAATAGTAGGACAATAGAGGAGAAAGTCAATGATAGCAGTGAACTCCTCCACTAGTAGGTATAATTCACACTTCCTAAAATGGAATACATGAAATGCAGGATCGCAGAAAGTAGAAGCAGCTCTGAGGAGGTCCTAGGAAATTTTAATCTGGCTTAAGCTCAGAAGATTGCCCTGATGGAAACTCCTAAGGTCATGCTTGTCTGTTGCTGCATCAAGGGAAATGAACTAGGAACTTAACATCTTCTTAAACAACATGGTGGCTACTTTTTTAGCTCAGGAAATTGCACTATGAATAGGTGAAAATTTGGAGTATATGTAGCCTTTATTTATAACTATAGAAAAGTGGGCCAAATCTAATTAAAAACTGGCGTTGGTACTTGTTGGGTTTGCATCCGCAACTTGGGTCAACTACCGAATCCAAATTGGACTTAGCAAACCGTGAAAGATTAAGTAAGACTCAACAGCATGGCCCACCAGCTGGTACCAATGTTTGCTACTGGGCTATTGCGAGCTTTGGTTTTAATATTCTTATTAACCTAAATTAAGCATTTCAGCTGATTGTAATATTGGATATTATTCAATAAAATTTTGGATTATTACTCAGGACCATAATGCTCATTTAGTACTTAATTATTATGTCCTTTCCTCTTTTATATCTTTTTATTTTTGGGGGGAGTGGGGGCTAATGTGCATTGGAGTCATTATAAGCATGTACAAAATTTTTCTATGAGCATTGCGTGAAAAGTGAAATTACAAAGTCATAGTCAAAGCATCACACATAGACCTAATAAACTACCCCTGCTAATTATCTAGTAACCAACAGCTACTTCCACCAAAGAAGTAGTCAACATAACCAAAAGCATATCCAAAGTTAATTGAAGCACGGTTGGTTCCTACATCAGTATGAGGGTTTCCCTTAAGGGCCCAAGAATGGTGAGAAGGATCAACATGCACTACTCCGGAGGAAGAATAACCATACAAAATACAAGGTACATAAGGTTCTCCTCATGAAGCAAACAAAGCATAAGGATTTGTAGGATTGTAAATCTGGAGCAGTACCACTGCTAACAGCAACTCTTATCGTTGACTCTCTCCCCGACACGAGAACACGCAATGACACCTCTAGCCCTACTAGAAGAGCATTTTCTAGATTGAGAAGCACAAGATATCAAGGATCAAACATCTTCTTCAGGTCCATGCAACATAAATGAAGAGGAATCAATTAGGAGAAATAAAATATAAGCCTAATGTAAGAAGGAAATCTCATCTCATCAGTCAGAGGGTGATGACAGGAGAAAAGAATCACAACTGCCTTCCACAAAGAGTGTAAATGATGCACTATTAACCTAGACTACTGGCGGTTATGCCAAAGGGGAGGAAATAGTTAGAAAGGTTGCAGATCAACTTACACCAAGGAAGGTGAGCAACACACTTACCATACTCAAAGTAGGAGGAAATGAGTGTTCTAGGCACTCCGTTTCAGGAACTAATGGAATATCCATGTAAGTAGCTTTATCCCCTTCGCTGGACACCTCAATGTTTGGATTGCATATAGGGTGCACAAAAAGAAATGCCAGGAAGTGGAAATACCAAATAGGCTCTAAGGTGTTGACGATAAGCAGCATAATCGTCATTGTGGTCCACATATTCGATAAAATGAATACCCACCTTCATCTTCATCATATCTTCAAGGGTAAAAGTTCTCATATAGAACATTGACCAAAGTGGGTCCTGGGGATCGATTAGCAAGACGTTGCCACTCACTGATTGTGTAAAACACCTTCTTGTCCATAGTTTTCAAATTTAGAATATTTCATATATAACGTGCTATGGCTAAAAATGATGATTTAAGTCAAATATCTTTTATACTTATTGATGGACAGATAATGAAGCGTAATCACTGATGATTGATTATAATTATTCATCTTTTGTCATTTTACCTCATATGGAACACCATTAATTTAGACAACTACATGATATTTTTTGATGCAAGATTTTTATCATCACCCTATTGTTTATTATTTATAGATAATTTTGTACTACTTGCCCCATTAAGTGATATGCATGGATCATTCTTCGATCGGTGACATTCTTACTAATTAAAGTAAACTCCTTTGGACAGAAATAAATGCTTTCACCGTCACCCTAAATTTCCCCTATATATCTCCCTTAAATTTTGCAATTCCAATCAGCCCATCTCTCACCTCCTTACAATTTTAAGCATTCACAAAACAAACATTACCTAAAATTGACATATACTTTCTTGCTTTAAAATCGTAGGAGCTCCTCTGTTTTCTCGCCGAAGCTTCTGCTTTTTCATTGTATACTTGACTGGATGATCCCCCGTCGAAAGCCCACTTCTCTCTCTTACCCCTCACAGATGGGTCTTCAACGATCCCCCTGTGAGGGCCTCCTTTGATCTCAGCCTTCCTCCCTCAATTCCCCATCTCCACACCCATAAACGCACAAAAAGCAACCAAAGAATCTTAGGCTTTCTTTAAAATTTGAATTAATGAAGAGAAAACAGATAGTAATTCAATCTCAATCGAGCATTTATGGAAGGAATCACTCATTGTTGGCAAGGGACATGCCGTCGTCCTCCGGTGGTGGGAGAATAGCGGAGGTGGCAGGAGGCACAGCAGCCGATTGTGCTGCTGTAGCCTGTTGTTGTCCCGCCACCGTAGTCAACTTGCTGGTATTTGCGGTCTACAGGATTCCAGCTGGGATTTGTAGGAAAGCCTTGAAGGAGCACCGACGTCGACGACTTATACGGAAGGGGCTGTTCCCATTGCGCTCGTCGACCTCATGGGATGAGGCAACATTTGCAGCGGCTACAATGGCAGATGATGAGGAGTTAACATTAGTAGTCGTGGAGGGAAGCCAAATGGATAAGGACTTGATGGAGTTAGAGAAGGAGATGTGGCAGAGCTTCGAAAGCGGTGGCTTCTGGAGAAGCCCTTCCCAGAAACAGTCATGATCATCTATGTAAATTCTTGGTTGAGGCCATCAGGATATAATGAAACAGAAGCTTTTAAGGGGTATTTTTAAAGATCTAAAGATGACTAATTTGTCATTTTTTGATGACCTTTCATATAACCAATGGCAAACATTATTTAAAGCTACTGTCAATCCCCAACCAAGAGTTTTTTCAAAGATTCATTCCGGATGAATTGTTAGTTGTTTTAAAGTAACCAAGATTAAAAATTATCGGACACCTAAAATATTCA
The DNA here is from genome assembly GCA_002740465.1 of Stenocereus thurberi. Taxonomy (NCBI): domain Eukaryota; kingdom Viridiplantae; phylum Streptophyta; class Magnoliopsida; order Caryophyllales; family Cactaceae; genus Stenocereus; species Stenocereus thurberi. Next base: position 3,377 of record NCQT01084547.1, on the reverse strand, counting down.
TATCATCAACTCTAACATGAGATGGTCTCAACCAACATTTGGTTGTAAGATTTTTGATGAATGGATGAAGTGTTTTATCCATTTTATCATCCTCTTATTCTTATTTTTTTCCCTTTCCTTTTCGTAAATGTTATTGAGATTTGAATATGATGGTGAATTAGTAAATCTGAATGGTTTCCTCACATTCTCATATACTTCTTATGTTTTTATCCCTCTTTTGTTAGTAAAATGCCCATGTTTGATGGTGTTGTAAGGGGAAAAAAGGTCATTCAAAGACACATTTGTGTCTAGTTGTTTGCTAGGAAAATGAGGAGAAGAGGTGGGCTTCAGTCGCGTGCAATGCACAAATACAAAGTACAACAAATATGCCATAAAGCTGGCTTTATTTATGTATTGACAAGTGGGTCATTCATCCGTTGATGTTTGAACAAAGGATTAAAAGTACACGTTAGTATTTATTGCATGCTAACATAACTTTTGAATGTGAAACTTCTGTCATTTAGGATTGTTTTTGATATATAAATGCCTTGTATCTACATATAATGATCATCATTGATATATAAATAAATCATTGTCAATTGGGGTGTTTTTCGAATAACATTTTATGTCAATAATCTGGCTTCGATTTTGATGGACAATATTGTATTAATAACTCTAAATGAAGCTAATTACATGAATTTACTAAGGATAAATACAAGATGATATCAAATAGAAAATTTTATGCCTTCCAAAATATAGAGCTCTTGATTTAATCCTCTATTTTATGGAAAGTAAATTTGTGTAAACACAAGCAGAATTTCTATGGACCAAATTCATGAAAACTTTATGATTTATTTCAAACTAGTCCTAAAAACTGCCCTTATTTTTGCATGGTATCTTTGAAACAAGAAAGGATAAAAATAATTAAGCGATAAAAAATCAAACTTATATACAAAGTCTTAGCACCAACACAATCAATTATTAATAGTTCTTCTTTCATTTTCTTCTGACCCATTAGTAACTTTTTTTCCTTTTCGAGAATAGATGTAACAGTACTAATACATAGTACGTAATAAATTTTAGTTAGTGTGTGCAATTTAATAACTAAAACAAAATTGTAAGTCTTATTAAAGGCTTTTTTGTGCCTTCGATGATAACTTTGAAAAAAATAATTAAATTGAAATGTTTTATGTAATCGGTATAGGTATGCATACTAGTTAATTTTATTAGAGAATCTAGAGAAACAAGGATAGGCAGATCGAGACTCGATGAATATCGAGTGTGCACACTAGTAAATTTTACTAGAGAATCTAGACAAATATGAAGAGGTAGATAGAGAATTAGCAAAACCATTATGGCGGCAAGGAGAGTTAAGAAGTCAGGCCTTGAAGAAACAATTTACGGCCTATGTGGATAACTTACTAGCACCAATGGAGAACGTTCCTGTGAAAAATGACTTTTTAGGTTTTCATAGAGTAATCGACACTAACATAACCAGAAGACGCGGCAAGAGGAACAAGCAATTTTGCTTCATGTGGTTTGGTGTGGATGAGGAGGCGTTAAGGGCAAGGGAAGGAATGAATGGCATGGAAGCATAGGAACATAAGCAACTTGTGAATTAGCAAATTTTGAGAAATAGGAAAAAAGAAGAAGTAGATTTTATAGAAGACTAGCTGCTCTAAGAAACTTTTGAGGAGATATAGGAAAGAAAACAAGTTTTGTTTCAAGCCTTAAAAAGAAACCATGATCAAACGAGGTACTATTGAGTCAGGAAGACTAGAGAAGGAAGACTGTAAAAAAGGTGGTCGGAACTATGAACAAGGAAATGAATATTTTACATCTACTTGCAAAATTTTTTAGTTGTATGAATGTCTCAGATAAGGGTTTTTTTAGGTTCTTGATTACTTTGGATCCAAAGAGATAGAAGAAGAAGTGCTGAAGCAAGATGACATTTTGGGTAATTCATTCTTAAAATGCTGAATGTGATCAGAAGATGAATAATGTAAAACTAGACATACTTAGATGGAAATGGTTGGCATTCTCCCTTATGATTGGAAAAGGGAGAATATTCTGAAAATAGTTCAAATAAGGGGTCAATTGGTTTGCATGGATACAACCACAATGAAAGCATTACCAATGGTGATGGTCGTGGGTTCAAACCAGGCTCCCCCAAAAGCTTAATCAGCTTCCCTACAAATATTTTCCATTAAAAGGTTTATCGGGTGACTTTCTAAGTGGTTGTTCTGTGAAGTTGTGTGGTAGGATGAATTCAAACTTATGGCTAAATATTTTTTAGGACATTTTAAAGTAATATTTAAACCCATAATGCTATAGAAAACACCTATTTCCCTCTAGAACCGAAACCACGAACCAAAGGGATAATTGTGAGGCATATGATTTGGTTTAATTTGCAAATGTGGTAAGAGGTGCTCTATTCTGACAAATATGATGAATAATAACCCCATAAGGAGGTTTGAAGATGCAAGAGGTCTAGGATGCAGGTTGGTTATGCCTATTTTAAGTAGGTGGATGACTCTTTTTGTGATGTTGTAAGATTTTAATTACGACAAATGATACTTTATTGAAGAATGAGTTATTGCAGAAGATGAAGTAAGAACAAATTGTTAAGAAAGAACCAATGATGATATTGAATGACAAGAATGTAAGACTAAAGATGGAGATTGTTTTTTTATTAGTACAGCGAGAAACTGATTATCTAGTGGTGGTACTGAGTTATTTGTGGTGATTGTAGTCATTGCGAAGATTAAACATGTTGTGGCAATGATTAAATCAAATGCTTATGAATATGATAGCAGTTGATGTTTTAGGAGCATAAATATATGTTACTAATGATAATTGTCATTGTTTATAGGTCTTTTGGAATTAATCTCTCCAGCGATGCTTGTAAAGGTAAAGTAGCCTACATCTGGATCTCCACAGACTCTGCAAAAGCAAGACCCATTGTGGGAAGTTTTGTAATTGACCATAATTGTCATTGTATTTCTAAAATTGCAATAAAAAGTGGAAATGTCAATGTTATGTCCTGATTGAATTTGCTTTCAGATATGGAAAACCTATGGGCTACTGTAATTGTAACAACAAATCTGATTTGGAAAATAGATATTGGATAGTGTCATCAACATTGATTGGCAAAAATTGGTTTCTGAACAAGCTTGCCTAAAAACCAAGTCTTCTAAAGTAAGACAACAAATAAGCTCACTCAGCTAGCATATATCTAAATGGTTGCTCATTGTCATTGTTAACAGCACATGGACATCCAACATCCAAAAAGAACACATGTACACTCCCTTAAAAAAAAACAAACAAAAAAACAAAGAAAGCTATGCACCCAACCCAAGCTAACCATATGCACCCAAAACATTCCTAAGCACACAACG
>NCQT01084538.1:0-12421 GCA_002740465.1 Stenocereus thurberi | reverse complement strand
AATCAATAATGCAAAACATATTAGGTGACCTCTTCACTATGCCAAAATGATGTTGATTTCTTAAATCCGAACCTATTCGAGTTCTCAACTTGCCTTAATGTGAAAGTAAGTAAGGTTTTTATTGGAAGAGGCATAATTTAGCTGCCTTAAGAATTACAGCCACTGTCTAGGCTGGTATGGAATAAAAAGAATAATTTACTATTCATTTGGTATGGAGGGGACAGAGAACTTATTAGATGTTGATAGTGAGAATGGAATTATGCATACTTTTCACTTTACAGGCCAGACTTGCGATAGAGTGTAATCTAAGAAAATCTTTTATTTTGGTTTTATGCTCTTTTTTTGTCTTTCTAGCTGCTAATTTTCTTTTGTTATGATTGCATTTGACATAAATATTTGGTTCACATAGTAGAACAAAGGCAACTAAATTATACCACATTATATAGTTGATGTGGCAGTCACAAGATACACGCTAAGACGGCCACTCTTCTATCATAGTTATAATTACTTCATCGAATGACTCTTTGTCCCAGCACCTTGAGTTCTTTAAATCAAGTACGACATGTACATATAGGAAGTTGATTGCTTCATTAATATACTCCGTACTCAGAAGGTAGTAGAAAAGTAGGGAGTGAGATCATTAAACTTTGCCTTGTTAGTTAATCATGCAACTTACATGGATTCTTTGTTCTTCTAGCCTTATCCCTTAACCTCATTCAGTAATGCATCTTTACAATCTTTGATGCTTGATCATGTGCAGTTTTAGGTGTTTTTCTATAAATATTTTGTACAAAATTGGAGAAATTTGTGGCTGAAATGTGACAACATTAGGTCCTTCACTTCTTTTTTTTCCCCCTTGAAGTTGAATTATGACTCTTCCAGATTATGACACACTCTAATACAAGTTGAATTGTTTATACTATGTGTGTATAGTACTGGGTCACCAGACAGTTTAAGCAATGTCACACAGCATGATCAGAGTCAGAGTCGACCTTCACACATGTCTAGAGATGCTCTATCAATCTTGCATGGTTTAGGTACGTTTCAAATAGTGTATTCAAAGTACTATTGCTTTTATAAGCTAAATACTCTATCACCTCATGTATGTGGGGAATGAGACTCAAAGGGTCCAAACTTTAGCAAACCAAATCAATCATGTGCAAGATGAAAAACAAAGTCAAGCAAAGAAAATATTGGTCAGTATATAACATGCAACCTTATTCATCTCTTCCTATGCATTAAAATTCTAAAATAACCATTTATTAGTCTTTACCCAAGCCACTCAATGATCAAGTCAAATTGCGATCTCTTCATTATAGAGCTCGACATGCTACTCCTCAACAACATAGGCATGGTTCTACGTCTATTAAATGTGGTGGTCCTCAACAACTACCGCAACCCAACCCAAATTATTTTAATGATGGCAGAGGTACATCCAATCCTATACCTAAATGAAATGGTAATCCTATGTTAGGAGGCACCACAGTCCTAAATAGCACACCATCAAGACTTTCTCAATCAAATAACCAAAAGGTTTATCCTCCCTCCCTAACTCAATAAGTGCTATAATTTTCTTTTTTTTTAATTCCATATATGACGATTGTTTTCATATATTCTTTAGAGGGCTTCCAAGGAAATGAACAATCAAGTTCAACCTATGCAAGGAGATACCAAATGCTACAAACAAGCTGTTGTGTATCCAGTGAGCTTTGTTTCAAATTTTACTAATTTCAAGTCCTTAATCTATTTCAGAATTTGTTGTTGGCATCGTGTACTTCTTAAATTCAGGTCCCTCACTAGTAACACATTTATTTTTGTAGTTGAGTCATCATGATGTGGAGAATATCATTGATGAGATAGTCAAAAATAATCCTAATCCAATAAGACAGTACATTCGTAGTGAGGGAAAGGTCCTGGTACATTGTCTTCTTGTAGGCATGGTGTGTAGTTTTCCTCCTTTTCTCTATTTTAGGCTTTGAGGTTGATTCAGATTGTAATACTTACAAGCTGTACATTATTATTATAGGTTTTAAATGCCTGTGATCCACAATTGATAGACAAGTTGTTATGGGAGAAATTGGACAACGCTAAAACTATGAGTTGGCCAATTCAATTATTTTGAAATTTTATCAGATCTATGTAAACATACAACTTCATTCTACAATTGGTTTATTTGTCTTAAAAAAAGGAAAGTTGCTGCAGATTTATTAAATTCTACTGTTCTACTAAGATGTAATTGGGTTAGGCCAGAACATGCCCTGTGACGTAAATACACACGTATTCTAAGGAATGTTTTTAGTGGGATCAGCGCTGCTGGATGCTGACTCTTAATCAGAAAGTGTGCTTCCTTCTGGTGTTTATAATCTGTGTTTGGAGGAACAAAAAGTGTGCATGCAATGTTAGCTTTTAGCAACTCTTGATCAGAAAGTGTGCTGACTCTTGGAGCTACAACTATGTTTAGAAGCTGTGTCTGGAGGAATAGAATGTGTGCTTCCTTATAGCTTCCTCATTTTATGGTTATTGTTGTCAATGCTAAATGTTAGAAATGTTATGCTATCAGGATTTGTTATTAGAATGAATGTTCGAAACTTATTCAGATGCTACTTTAAGATTTTTGTAATTCGTATGTACGTATATGTTTATAATGTATTATTGGCTCAATGTTTTTAGGTTGCAACAAAGTCCAAATGTGACACAACGAGATGGAAAATGGACCTTCTTGAATTGGTGTCTTCAAACTATATATGGAATGTTACAGCATCAGACTTGGTTTTTTAGCATAAACTTCACATGTATTAGAAGGAGAGTCACTTTTTTAGTGTTAGATATACAATTCATTAGACTAAATATATACTAAATTATTGGACATATCTCATCCGTACTTCTCTTTTGTACCTACTTAAAGGTACATTCATTTGAAGTTATGTCGAAACTTTGGATGTTGCCATTCAACCTCTCAATGATAGTTGAATGATCGTTTTCAATGATGCATGTTAGCGCTATTTTCTTAATGTTATCATATACTTTTATATAGTTTCTAATTTTAACATGTTATATATATATATTGCATAATAAAATGATTATCATTAATTAATTAATGTAATGCGTTTTCCAATAATACCAAAATATTAAAATCAATATTGTGCACCAAAATTAGTTGTTTGCCAGTATCGCTCAAAAGTTAGTTAAAAAACGACATAACAACACTTACAGGTGTGGAAGTGCGAGTTACAATCTTTCACTCAAGGCGTAAGTTCTCCATGGATATAAGCATAGAAATGTAGCCATGGTTTTGAAGCATGCAAATAGGTGTAAACCCCCCAATGTAAGTGTGCAAACACGTATAACGCTACCACGCTTGACAAGCATGGTAGGCATTTCCCCACCCATGCACTAGGCATGCTTGACCTAAGCATGGCAAGCATACATCACCACTCTTCCATGCGTGGGAGGAGATGATTTTAAGCGTAGAAAGCAAACCCATTTCCTATGGTGTCTATCAATCAACTCTTGAACCTATCTTTGCAGTTCCTTAGTCTTTGTAGGGTTACATCTGCAGGCAGGGTTGTTAAGTAGAGGGGCTCTAAGAATCAAGTCAATCTAGTGCTCAATACCTCTCTTGGCTGGAAGGCTAGGTTGTAGGTCTTGAGGATAGATATCCTCAAACTTTTGTAGTAGGGGCTGGACAGAAGGATGAAAAGTTGTGGGGTCTGAATCAGGCATAGATTCCACCACTAGGATAACATACATAGGCTTACTCTTAGTAATTATCCTCTCTACTCTTCCCTCATTGATAAGCAACGCACTCTACTTGTGTTGTTTTCTCCCAGTTCTAGGTTTGTGTGTTTGATTAGGGGGTAATGGGATCAAAGTCATGTTCCTTCCCTTCAGTTTGAAAGAGTAGGTGTTAGATTGACCATGGTAAGTAACATACCTATCAAACTGCTAAGGTCTGCCTAGGAGTAGGTGGCATGCATCCATAGGGAGTACATTACACATAGCCTTATCGCTATATTCACAAATGGAAAAAGGAACCAAGGTTTGCTTGGAAACTATTACCTTATTGCCCCTTTTGAGCTATTACATGGTGTAAGGCATGGGGTGAGCAACAGTGGCTAAGTTGAGCTTGTTGACCATCTCAATAGAGGCTACATTTACACAGCTACCCCCATCAATAATCAAGTTGCATGTCTTATCAACTTCCTTGCATCTGGAGTGAAAATTTTGCTCCTTTTGGTTACTCTTAGGTGGAGCTTCAGTGGCATGGAGTAACCTCGTAAATTAGCATCTCTCCATTCTCAGGGGGTAGATAGGAAGTCTCTCCTACAGTAAACTCCTCTTCATCCTCTGCTACCTCCATATAGTCAATGTCTTCAATCTCTCTGATTGTAAGCACTCTTTTGTTAGGATAGTTTGCTTTAAAATAGCCATATCCATGGCGCTTAAAACATTTCTTCTGACCCTTTGGAGTTTCCTTGGCAACTTCTTTTCCCTTTTCTTTGTGTTTGTCTTCTTTGGGGGAGGGTCTAGTCTGTAGGAGTTGAAGGGCCTGATTGGTGTAGCTGGCTTGGCTAGAACAGAAGGGTAGCCCCTTCAGGATTTAAGTTATTCTCAACCTTAATAGCTAGCTTACATACATCGTCAAAAGTTCAGAAAGGTTGGAGTTCAACCTTGTCCAAAATAGTTGGTGTGAGGCCCTTGAGGAATCTAGCAATGGTTTGCTCAGGTTCTTCCCTCACATTGCATCTGATCTAGAGTTGCTCGAACTCCCTGATGTATTCCTCAATGCTCATGCTTCCTTGCTACAGTGAGGTGACCTTTAAATAGAGTTCTTGCTTAAAGGTGGCTGGCAGGAACCTCTTATCCATGTGTTTCTTTAGTTTAATCCAAGCTTTATCTTGGATTTTCCTTCCAAGGCTTTGGTCCTTTATAGGCTCTCATATCAGAGTGAGGCATATTATTTTAGCTTCAAGACAGCAAGTTTAAATGCCTTCTCCCTGGAATAACCCTTTATCTCTATGATTCACTCCATGGCTTGAACCCACTCTAAGTAGTCTGCTGGTTTTAGACTCCCATCAAACTCAGGTGCCTCTATTCTGAGGTCCTTGAGATCATCCCTATGCACTCTCCTTTTCCTAGGTCTGACATCCCTAGTAGAAGATCCATTACCATAATGAGAGTCAAAAGGGGAATCAAAACGTCTAGGAGGGTCCTGAGGGGGCTCTTTATCTTTTTCTCTTGGTTAGTTTGTAAGCCGTTGTATATAAGTAGTGAGTGCTTTCATGTTCTCTTACATTTCTAGGATAGCTCTATCTCTTCTAAGTTCATTAGCATGTTCTAAAGATAGGCCTCTAGGAACTCTCATAGGTTGCTGAAGAGGAAGGGAAGTGTTTTCCTCTTAGCCATGCTTGCTCAAGGTAAAGGATGGGTTGCTGTGGCTGTTTGTGGAGCTAAGTTCTTTATAGTTGGTCTGTGTTTAGGTTTCATGGTTCCTTTGTAGCTAAACAACAAGTTCCAGAATGAGGGATAAGAGAACTGAACTAAGAATCAAGTAATAAATGAACAAATAGAAGCAACACCACGAATAAAGGTTGGGCTCTGATACCAGATGATGTATATTGACTTACACTGCTTGACACGGACTAGAAGCTAGCAACTCAACATAGATGATATGATCTAGCTTAAAGGAAGGAATCCACTAACTAAAACTGCGAGGATTCACTACTAATTTCCTTAAAGCAATGCGCTAGAGGATCAGATAAAGAACCACTCACTGAACACCATAAGAAAGGATAAAATTTAGAAAGACTTTGAGAGAGTTTTAGTTTAAACCAGTAAAGAGGCCTTCATATACAAATAATCTGAGTTTTATGTGTGAGAACAAGGCTTATATACTTAGCCTAAAACATAGGAGTAATAACTAGAATAGAGTACACTTAAGAACTAAGACAACAAAAATCAATTTGAAACAAAAGGCTTAAAAACAGTAGCCAGGCTTGATCTGGTGAACCTAAGCCCTTTGTTAATCTACATTACTGAGGTGTCAATCCCTTGGAGCAATTAAGTACTGCTAGCAATGGCTTATGAGGGTAATTGCCAGCTGCTTACATCGGGCTTATGCAGGCTAGATAGCAAAGTACAACACCCTAAAATCCATTGAATCAAAGAATATTTCTTCCATGTTTGTGGTAGTTAAAGCTTGATGCTAGCTGACTTGAATCTGTAAGTTTAGGTTAGGCACATTCTCATGCCCTTAGTCATGCCAAAATGAGCTGCCAAGTTGGGGATAAATTTCCCCTTTTGAAACTGTTGTTGCTCCTACTGATCTGCTGCTGTTACTAATTGATTTCAGGATAAAAATCAAGCAACCTCCATCATTTAAGAGCTGATATATGAGTTAGGTTGCTGTTCAAAATCGAATTGGACTCCTTATATGAAATGAGTCACTAAAAGGTAAGGAATTTTGTGAAAAGGCCTTAGTTAACAGATTAACCCTTATTATGTGAACTGAACTAAGTCTACAGATTAGCCTCAAAATGATTTGGCAAGCCTGTAAGGGGACTTTAGGGGACCCACTATAATAATGACCTCCCTAGACAAGCCTTAAAAGAGCACTGTGTGCCCACACAGAGTGGAATTGATGCTGGTCAATGAACAAATTCATCCCTTGCTCAGATTAAGGCCTTGACTGAGGTCTCATCAGCATCATAGCTGGTGCAGCTTTTTAGAAATCTGCAAAACAGATGATAATATCGTAATCCACCAAGTAGGCAGAGTTGGTTGCCTTGGATGCTTCATGAACATTAGTTGAATGACTTAAGAGTTTGATTAATGATATACCTTTGCCACCTAAGGCTATTGTTCCCATGTTTCTTTACGTTTTGACAATCACGTAGATATTGTTATAGAGAAAAGTAAAAATTATAATGGGAAAGGGAGGTATTTCACAGTGAGACATAAATCTATAGTACATGCACTTTCTCATTGTGTGATTTCTATTGATTTTGTAAGATTACAAAATAATATTGCAGATTTGCTCACAAAGGGACTGATGCGCCAGAAAGTAGTTGCTTCATCGAGGGGAATGGGACTAAATCCTATAAAACAAGTCTGTAGCAATGGAAACCCGTCTTCGGAGGTATGGCGATCCCATGCACGAAGCTCAACAGGTCGAAACAAAGTTCTTTATATGGTTGACATGGAAGAGCACAAACTATAATATTTCCAGCGGGGTTTTTCTGAGGTCCCATTCCTAGGATGATAGTGCTCTTCATGTGAACATATGAGGTTGTAGGATATGCATTCCTCTTAATGAGTCCAAAGGCATGTCCGAAGGCCACTTTCTAAAGACACTATGATGCGAGATTCTTGCGCATGATCGGAACGCGCACCACTGATAGAGCCACGATCACAACTCGTAGCATGTATGGTGTGCTAAGAAATTGAACAAAATGACTTAGTTCAAGATATTGTACCACCACTCTACCTTTGATGGAAAATCACTCTCACTAACTTTTGGTTCAAACTCGGAAGGTACCCTACACATATTACGTGATATTGTCCGCTCGGGTGGAGAAATAAATAAATTAATAAATCTTATTTTAATTTTAAGTCATGCGGGGGAATGTTAGAATATTATAATTTAAAATTAAAATTTATTAAGTTGGAGGTTGATTATTGACTAACTGCAATTCTTTATTTTATTTTATTTTATTTTATTTATTTTATCTTATTTTATCTTTTAGCTTATATGGAGGCTTATTTTCGAAAGTCATGGGAGCATATTTCTACATTTGAAGTTTACTATTTTTGGATCCATTTGTTTTGTATGGACTATAGTAAAAGTAGCTAATTGACTCATCAAATGGGGATTCTTATCCACTAATTTTGGGGACTTTTGTGGGATATGGAGAAATCGGGCAACGACTCGTATAGTGTCTCTCACTATAAATAAGCTAGTCCTTCTAAAGTTTTTCCACCTAAAAAGTGAAAAACGTCTATATAACTTTCTACTGCTCTATCCTTTACTCTTAAAAAGTCTCTTCTTGATTTGCTCTACATTAATAACTATTAATCAATTTTATTAACTGATTCGGTCTTCTTGTTGAGGAAAATTGTTATTACTTTTCTTAAAAGTTTCTTACATAAATGTATTTCTTTTCTAAGCATTGAGTTAAAACTTCAATCACTGTTTAGGTCATTGGATTGAAGAAGAACCAGCTACTTGTCAAATCATGGGAGAGGGCTTCATCTTCAATATCTGACTCAGGGGGTATTTTCCCTCTATAGTGAGCACTACGGTGCGCTTCAACCCATACCTTTCTTACCTTATCTTCTTATTATGTTTGTTAAGTTGTTACTCGTATTTATTATCGCTTTCCTGAGTAGTAGAATTCTATCCAAGCCTATTTTGTTACTTTGTGTGATTTATATTTTATATCTTCCAACATGTTTAGGGAGGAAAACTCTAGTTTTCTACTAATTTGGAAAAATGGATGCGCTAAAAGCCTTAACTGGCAAAGTTGAAAAATATGATGGAAAAAATTTCTTATGTCGGCAACAACAGATGAAGTTCTGGTTAACTGAGATAGGCATTTTCTATATTATTCATGACAACCTTAAAGAACAAGCTGAAAAGGCTGACGAAACTTTGACCAATGGTAATATTTCTACAAAAATTGATGATCCTAAGAAATATTACATTACTGATAAAGATGTGACTTCTCATGGTTATATCTTAAGTGCTTTGTCTGATAATATTTATTGCATTTTCTACCATACCAAAACAGCTTGTAATTTATGGATTACTTTTGACCAAAGATATGCTACTGCTTAAAAGGGTCTTTTCAGATTTAGTATTAATGATTGGTTTGATTTTCAGTTTGTTGATAATAAAAATATGTTCGATTAACTTCATGATTTTGAAGACTTAGTCTATGAGTTGAAAGTGGAGGGAGTTGAACAAAGTGAGTCTGTCTATGTTGCTTCTACTGTTAAAAAAGCCTCCATCTTAGTCTAAATTTGCTGAACGTCTTAGACAGAAGTCTTATAAGTTTTCTTTAGATGATTTGTTCTCTGCCTTGACGATTGACGACAAACATTGTTCTTCTAAAGATTAGAAAACGGATTTTCAAGCTAAGATTTTCATAGCTGCAGGTTCTTATAAACCTAAACCTCATAAATTCACGAAAAATGGTCCTAAAAGATTTTTTAGGAATGGGGACAGTAAGTTGAACAACTAAGACTAAAGATAATAATCAAGGCAGAAGGCAATGTTGGGTATATGGAGGCACGAATCATGTTGCTAAGGATTTCTATTTCCATCATTATCATAATAGGAAGCCCCTTAAAGGTCAATTGCCCCATAAGCCACAGGCTAATGTCGTGACTACAAGGGCTACTCTGGTTCCCTAGCTAACAGGTATTTTGCTGGTAACCCAAAGTTAAATTCAATTCCTAACTCATATGATTGGTGGATAGACTCTAGTGCTAATGTTCACGTGTGCGACGATAAAACCTTATTTTCATCCCATTAGGTATCAGGCACAAGAACTGTGAGCATGGGCAATGGGAGTGCGCTCGAGTCTGAGGATAAGGCAAGTCAAGCTAAAGTTGTTGTCTAGAAAATTTCTAGAGTTAGATGTGGTTTATCATGTTTCTAATATTAGACAAAATCTGATTAGTATTTCTTTGCTAGACCGACTTGGTTATAATGTTAATTTCAATTCGAATAAAATTGTAATTAGCAGACATGGTTAATTCGTTCGTAAAGGTTTCCCATTGGATGGTTTACATAGATTGAGTATAATGCTTCCTTCTAGTAATGCAATTTCTGATTGACAATTATCTGTTGCTAATATTGAATGTTGTGATACTTTTCATGCTATACTTGGTCATATGAATAAAAATACCACGAAAAAGATTATGTATTGAGACGTGATTCCTAAATCGCATGTTAACATGAATGATAGATGTCAAGATTGTGTGGAGATTAAACAACTAAGAAAACCTTTTAAATCTGTACAGGAAAGTACTCTCTTACCAGAATTATTTCATAGTGATGTTTGTCATAGTCCACATGTTCAGCTTGTGGTGGTAGTTAGCATTTTATAACCTTTATTGGTGATTTCTCTAAGTACTATTACACATATTTGACTAGCTGATTTGTTCGTCGAGTCTAAAATTTGTAGAGCTGAGGATGAGAATTAGTTAGAAAATAAAATAACAATTCTAAGGTTCGATAGAGGTGGTGAGTATGCTCCCACCGAAATGGTAGAGTTTTGTAGCGAATATGGTATAATATATGAAGTGACTCCTTTTTATGCGCCATAGTCTAACGGAGTAGCGGAATGAAAAAATAGAACTTTTCTTGATATGGTAAATGCTATGCTTCTTAGTTTTGGTTTGCCTAATAATTGTTGGGATGAAGCCTTACATTCTTAATAGTGTGCCTTTTAAAATTTTTGAAAAGACCCGTTATGAATTATGGAGGAATAAAAAACCTTCTATTAAATATTTGAAAGTGTACGCGTGCTTGGCTCATGTGTATAAATTCTAAAGTTTCTGAAATATCTGACAATACTATCATTGAGTTTAGAGATGCAGTTTTCTTTGAGAATGTTTTTCCTATGAAAAATAAATTGTCCAAACCAGTTTATGAAGAGTCTTGTTTTGATTCTGCTTTAAATAAAGAAGGTAGTATTAATGAACAAAAATGTTTTGAAACTAGGAGGAGTAAGAGGAGAAGAAAGAATAAAAGTTTTGGTGATGATTTTTAAAAGTTTTTGCTAGAAGATAATCCTAGAACTTATAAAGACACTATGTGGTTAATTAATGCCCATTTTGGAAACAAGCTGTAAATGATGAAATGGGCTCCATTATGGTTAATAAAACATGGGTTGCTAACGGATCTTCTGCCTAGTTCTAAAGCACTTGGGTGTAAATGGATTTTTAGAAAGAAACTTCAATTAGATGGTTCAATAGAAAAGTTCAAGACAAGATTATTACTCGAGGTTGCAAACAAGAAAAAGGAGTTGACTTTTTTGTACACTTATTTGCCTATATGTAAAATTACTACTATTAGAATGTTGATTGCTATTGGTTCTATCTATAACTTGCAAATTCACCAACTATATGCGAAAACTGCATTTTTGAAGAAGAAATTTATATGAAACCACCAAAAGGGTTTGTAGTGCCTGGCCAAGAGAATAAACCGTGTAAGCTTGTGAAGTTACTTTATGGACTAAAACAGGCTCCTATGCAATGGCCTGAAAATTTTGATAAAGTTATGTTGTCTAATGGTTTTCATATTAATAAAGGCGATAAGTGTGTATATGTGAAGCTCATGGAGAATTCTCGATTCGTACTTTACCTCTATGTTGACGACATTTTGATATTTGCTATTGATATGCATGTAATAAAAGGCACAAAGAAATTCTTAAAGGATAGTTTTGAGATGAAGGATCTTGGTCCAATTGATGTTATTTTAGGTATTGAAATTATAACAGATGGTGATTCAATTGCCTTAACTCAATCAAAATATATTGAAAAGCTATTGAAAAAAATCAGTACTATGACGTGAGCTCTTTATCTACCCCTCTTGATCCAACTATTAGCTTGAAAAAGAATAAAGGTGGTAGCGTGTCTTAATATAAATATTTCCGAATAATCGAATCATTGTTACATCTAATGAATGATACTAGACTGGACATTGCTTGCGTAGTTGGGAGATTGGGTAGGTATACACATAATCCTAATAAATCTCATTGGATTGCAGTAGAAAGGGTTCTAAAACATTTGCAAGGGACAATTAACTATGCAATTCACTATACAGGTTTTCCTGCTGCGTTAGAAGGTTATAATAATGCCACTTGGATCACTGATTCATAGAAAACTAAATCAACTAGTGGTTATATTTTTACATTAGCAGGTGGTGCAATTTCTTTGAAATCTGCAAAATAGATGATAATATCATGATCCACCATGAATGTAATACCCCGACCCTAAATCATGTTTATTTATTTAATTAAGCCATGTTATTAATTTTTTACAATTATTTATCTCATTTAATCATGCCGATTGGGAGAATTCATTTGGGGCTCCACTTGGTAATTCGAGTTTCATTTACCGAAAATAATTTTTCGGAGAAATTGATATTAGGCCTTGATACTTATGGGTTAAAAGATTAAATTATTTTTCATGGCATTACAAAAATTTAATTTTGAACTTTGAAAACAAACAAGTAAATTAATCGCTTACAGTTTTGCTTTCTTTTCGAACCCGAGCTCATACAAGGCCAATTTCGGCCTAAGGTTGAAGTCCAACAAGTTGTATCACTAACCTAGCTAATTAACCATTGTTTAAGTTTAACCATGGTTACTTTTGAGGATAAATTCTCAGCCAAGTGCTTGAGATCAATTTG
>NCQT01084509.1:0-11354 GCA_002740465.1 Stenocereus thurberi | reverse complement strand
GACGCTTCGGTCTTCATTGGGGTCAGCCCCTATTATGCAAACCCCTAATTTTTCTTTACCATTTGAGATTATGTGTGATGCATCTGATTTTGCTATTGGGGCTGTTTTGGGTCAAAGGGTGAATAGAATATTTTATGTCATTTACTATGCTAGTAGGACTCTTATTGATGCTC
This sequence comes from Stenocereus thurberi, assembly GCA_002740465.1. Taxonomy (NCBI): domain Eukaryota; kingdom Viridiplantae; phylum Streptophyta; class Magnoliopsida; order Caryophyllales; family Cactaceae; genus Stenocereus; species Stenocereus thurberi. Next base: position 11,181 of record NCQT01084509.1, on the reverse strand, counting down.
AAAAGAACTATTCAACCACTGAGAAAGAGTTGCTAGCTGTTGTATTTGCACTTGATAAGTTCCGTCCATACCTTTTGTGTTCAAAAGTGATTGTGTTTACTGCTCATGCTGCGTTACGACACTTGTTGGCTAAGAATGACACTAAACCAAGACTCATTATAAGGATTTTGTCACTCCAAGAGTTTAATTTTGAAATAAAAGATAGGAAAGGTTCTGAAAATTCTATTACAGACCACTTGTTTAGAATCCTTACTGAGTGTACTGATGACTCAGTTAGATTCTCTGACCACTTTCCTGATGAGCAACTATTTGCTGTGTCACATACCCCTATCCCTTGGTTTGCTCACATTGTGAACTACCTTGCCACTAGAAAGATTCCTCCTCACTAGTGCAAACAAGAGAAAGATAGATTCTTCTCACGGGTAAGATGTTACTATTGGGAAGACCCTCATCTTTTCAAACATTGCTCTGATCAAGTGGTACATAGATGTGTCCCCGAAAGTGAAATTCATAGTATTCTCACCTTTTGTCACTCTTACGCTTATGGTGGTCACTTTGAAGGTCGTAGGACAGCTGCTAAAGTCCTACAAAGTGGATTCTTCTGGCCCACTCTGTTTAGCGATGCCCACCAATTTTGTCTTGCTTGTGAGCGTTGTCAACGTACAGGTGCCCTGTCCCATTGTGATATGATGCCCCTTTTCCCTATTCTGATTGTTGAAATATTTGATGTGTGGGGCATTGATTTCATGGGTCCCTTTCCCCAATCTTTTGGCTTTGTATACATATTGGTTGCTGTTGATTATGTGTCAAAATGGGTGGAAGCTCAGGCTACTAGGGCTAATGACCACAAGGTTGTGATTAAATTTGTGAAAGAATGCATTTTCTGTCGATATGGTACCCCTAGAACTCTCATTAGTGATGGAGGTAGTCATTTTTGCCATCGATATTTTGAGGCTTTACTTAGAAAGTATTCTGTGACTTATAAAGTAGCTACTCCTTATCATCCTCAGACTAGTGGTCAAGTTGAGGTGTCTAGTCGTGAGATCAAGTCTATACTTCAGAAAATGATTCGACCCGATAGGAAAGACTGGTCTTTGAGATTGCATGATGCTCTTTGGGCCTATTGTACTGCTTTTAAGACTCCCATTGAGATGTCTCCTTACCGACTTCTTTTTGGTAAGGCTTGTCATTTGCCAGTTGAATTAGAACACCGTGCTTTTTGGGCTATTAAAGCTTTTAATTTTGATATGAAACAAGCAGGTTCTAACCGTAGGTTTCAATTGAATGAATTAGATGAATTACGTAATGAAGCCTATGAGAATGCTAAGATTTATAAAGCCAAAACTAAAGCTTTTCATGATAAAATGATTTCTCGTAAATCTTTTGAACCTAATCAGAAGGCTTGGCTTTTTAACTCCAAGTTTAAGCTATTTCCTGGCAAGTTAAGATCTAGATGGAATGGTCCTTTTCTCGTCCAACAAGTGTTTCCCTATGGGGAGTTCAAATCATGGATCCCCAAGATGGTAGAGTTCTTATGGTAAATGGCCAATGTTTGAAACCTGTTGTGACTCATGATATTGACCCTGGTTTGATTGAATCAATTAATCTAGTAGACCCTGTCTACTATGATTAGTGAGTGAGACCTTGTCTGGCTGAAGACACAAAACTTAGCACTTGTTGGGAGGTAATCCAATCTTTCTAGGAAAGTTTGAGTCTTTTATTTTATTTTATTTTATTTTTGGTGTGCTTGTATTTTTGGGTATGATTCCTCACTTGATTTTTGGTTTTTGTCGTTGGTGGTGGTTATGAAGGTACTTTGCGAGTTTGACTTATTGGACTTCTATAAATATGATTTCCTCGGGCTGTCAGTGTTCTCTTATTCACACCATTTTGAGATGCATGCAGCAATGCATGATAAGCTCTTACAAACATTGACTGCATCCAAGCTGACGACACGCATCTTGCGCGGCAAGGAGTGGCTGATGCTCCTTATGTCGTCGTGGAATAGTTCGAGTACATTCAGTACCCAACCTGGTATACTCGTTCTCACTCTTCCCCCCTTCTTTTTATTTTTTTTTTCTTATCTCTCTTTTTGTTTTTGTTTAGTTTTGGATATTAGGATTGTATTTTTGTTGGTGATCATCTTGTGATGAAATTTGGATGTTGTTGAGCCTTTGATGGCTATGATCACCATTTTTGTGTTTTTTGTAGATATTTATTGTGTTGTGATTGCTGGTGTTGTTGGTTTGATTTATACGTGTTTCTGGTAGTGTTAGTTTGTACATATGTGTGATCTTGTTGTTCATTGGGTGCGAGTGTGTTTTTGGGAGAGTGTGTTAGCTTATGTATAGATTTATCAATTTTGTATGTTTTGTGTTTGATTTTGTTTTCTTTATTTTTGCGTGTTGGTGATGACTCACGACTCCCAATGAGGACATTGTGAGATTTAGGTGTAGGGGTGGGGTCATCTCCCCTTTTCTCCTTATTTTTTGCGAAAATTTTTCATTTTTGGTGTAAATTTTCCATTTTTTTTCTCCTTTTTGTATATTTTTTCTTTTCTTTTTGAATTTAGGGGAGTTTTGTACTATTTTGATCGGCTTTGACTCCTTATACTTTAGCTATCAGCTTGTATCTAACTATGTTGTGCATGATAGATCTTTTTCCCAAGTGAGTCATTCTAAGCCCCAATTCTAACCCCAATAGTTCATTAACTTGTGCAATCCAGTCCTCACTTATACCATCATCATTATCTTAGGGCCTTAGTCTTCCATGATCAGCTCTCCTACTTGTCTCTGTACACCACTACTCTTGTTCGTGGTTGGTTTTCGCTTTTGGTTCACCAAAAAAATAAAAAAAGTGAGAAAAGTGGAAACCATCTTTAATTTGGAATGACAAGCTTCCCTTTGATGTATGCGCTACTGGGTGCTACCCTTTGAGGCAATACTGCTACTGGGAACACTTGACAGGCACCCTTTGAGGTATGCGCTACTAGGTGCTATACTTTGAGGTAATATTACTATTGGGAAAGCCTTCTTTTCATGCCAATGAGTCAATAATGTAGTTTGTGTCGGCTGTGTGGGATTGAGTTTGGTCCTAATAAGCCTGAGTCCTAAGATGTTGATACCCCAGACCCTGCGAAAGCGGGACCCGCACTGGAGTTGTTACCTAAGATGATGATACACTAGCACACTAAGTACATGGATGGATTCACAGTTTTGATGTACAGTGGGGTGAACAGTTGGTGTGTTGATGTTATCATGGGAATAGAGACTCTTGATGTGTACATTATCTTTATATGCATGTTGATGTCCTTGGAGCATGGGTGTTTTGGCTGGTTGGAATGTATGCAAGCTTCCCCCTTGTATATATATTTGTGTTTTTATTTGTAAATCCTTTTTGTTCCTCAGTTTGTGTTTTCCTTTTATGTTTTCTTTTTCAAAGATTTTGTGGGTATATCTTCTGCAAACCCTCACGAGACCTTACTCGTCCACTTAGGGGAACCAAGGGGTTTAAAAGGCTTGTTGCCTATACTAAATGCAACCGTGATTCCTACGAAAGTGAGTTACCTGTTTAGTTAGTTTTTTTTTTTTTTTTGGATCTTTGTTCGAGGACTAGCAAAGTTTTGGTGTGGAGGAGTCAAGCTCAAAATCTCATGGGACAACTACGAACGCTCAACTAACTCACTAGACCACATGTGCCAAATATTCATGCAAAGAATTATTATATAATCGAATCGCAGTCAATATGGTGGACTAAACATGAAGCACATTTCAAAAACTCATAATCAAACATTTTATTCACTAATGGGCACAACAAAAAGGGTCAAAATAAGCCAAACAAAACTACTTAGTCTAAGACTCATCATCGGATGATTTTATTACTTCTCTTTCTTTTTTTGGTTAACCCTAAAATGCAACTAAAAAATTTGAAAATAACAAAATATAGCTAAAATTAAGAAAAGAAACATAAAAATACAAATAAAAATGAAATGATAAACTAAAAATTCAAACTACCCCTAAATGCATTACCTAAAATGCAACCTACTTACACATCCATGTCACATACACATAGTCACACATAACTCCCCCTTGCTCGGACAAAGTATTCTCCTCAATGGAAGGACATAAGAATCAATACGAAAGAAAAAGAAGAACTAAAAAGAAGGAAAGGGAAAAGGAGGAGGGTGGGGTTGACAAACATGCCAATCACGTCAAGTCTCCAAACAATCCCTAAAGTCTTGGAAGTATTGGGAAGCAATTATCCTACGGAGATCATTATGCCGCTCCTTAACAAAATCACAGAGTGTGGTGTTCTCAGTTTGAATATAAGCTCAGAAGTAGGCTTGCTCCTGTTGGATTGACTGAAGGGTAGTAAGCGAACCAGCATAATCCGAAGAGGGGGATGGTTGGGATGAACTAGAAGCCCTTAGGTGAGGAGGGGGGAGGTGGTGCGGGTTGCGCTAACTCTTCATCACTCGGTAAAAAGTAAAGATCTTCCCAGTTTACGAGAATGATTTGATCAACATTAGGGAGATGCATGAGACAATTCTCAGGATAAATCCAATAAACATGCCCAGCTTTCACCTTACAAAACTTTATTTGCTTAAAAGCGGCTAAGTTCAACTGCTCGAAACCAGGAACCCTATCATCGCGGTTCGGCTCCATTCCAATAGACCTAACAAAGGGGGCAATGAGGCCCCAATCACAATCCTCTGTGTAGAACTAGTGGCAGCGCTATGTAATTGATTGAACAAGATTGAACCAGGGTCAAGTTGATGACCTTGAAGCATGCTATACAAGAAATATAATTCAGACAAGTGATGCACATTCAAACTATCCTCCCTAACAAACAGATCACATGCAAGTAATCTCTGGGCCACTCAAATACAGGAGTTTCTAATAACGGTGCCTTTGAAATTGCTTGTATCATACCAATAATCCCTAGAAATTTCATTCCAAAAAGCATTTCAGTTAAATTCTTTAGGGACATGTCAATAAGGTAAGTCCAAACTCGGTGGAAAACCAACTACTCTATTAAAGACACATAAATTAAACTCATAAAACTCCCTATTGAGATAGAAGGAAATGCATCTTTTATGACAACGAGGCCCACTCATGACCTCCAACTGCAACATACTCAAAAACTTAAGAGTGAGGTCATGATAAGTGTGGCCCTAATCTCTAAAAATTGCCCCATACCTCCCCAAGCAACTAATTAACGAATGTCATCTAACAAATCCAATCGAGTTAACAAATCCTCATCATAATAAAGAGTAGCAGCAACTGGCTTACTACTCAAAACATTGTATCTAGCAATATGCTCAGAATGTTTAAACCAAGGGGGTTAGGAATATTACCTCAGTTTCATGTGTTAATCAAGGCTCGGGAAGTCTGGGGTGCGTGTTGTGGTGCTTGACTTGACATCCCCGCTTCTTGGGTGGTTCTTGCCTTCTTCTTTGGCGTCATGGCAAGGGAGAGTGGATGAGCGACGGGAAGAAAAACTTGACACTACTGTAACTGCACGGGCGTTATAGTATAGTTTTAATATCATTCCCACAAAGGTCAAATGTAATCTATTGAGTTTTAACCTATTATAAAAGGCTAAACAACCAAATTCCAATGGGTTGTTTCAAGTATCCCTATTTAATATTGGGAAATTTAATCAAATTAAAAACATCTAGGAAATTGTTTCGCCCATTAAAGAGTTAGATCGTTGGACTTAAATATGCATTTTATCTAGATCTGGATGATTCAAAGGAGCGCAATCGAACTAAAAGTCCAATCTTTTCTTTTGAAATAAATTGAATTGCCTAAACTAATCCAATTAATATTTTTTCCAAATGTCCTTGTTTTTATCTTGGTTATAGAATTTTGATTGCTAGGATTTCCTCTCAACAAACAACTCTCTTTCAAGAATCATTAAATTAAGCTCTAACTTGTTGTTCTGATAGTGAATTTCTCCTTTCAGCACTTCACTCAACTATCTACTATAAGCAAGCAAATCTGGCCAAAAATTTACTTACAATAATTCAATCACGAGATAAAACTCAATCATACCAATTTCTATAAATCATAAATATTGAAAATTAAAGATCCAACATCAATACTTTAGCTAACATGTCTCTAGATTGAATACAACTACTCACACATAATTGAAATTAACAACATCTAAACAAGAGTTTAAGAAGAGATTATAAGGAAATAAAGCTTAGCAACAATGGCGCTCTTCAATGGTTTCCCAATCTCCAAGCCTCCAAGGGCCAATCTTCCACTTCAATTCCCTCTCTGGCTACAGGGAAAACTTAAAAATCCTAAAACTAATGATAGAAATGACATAAAGATGAGTGATAGATGTCTTTACTCTCTTTCTTCTATAGTTGAGAAACCCTTTGTAAGCACGAACTTGGACATCCTTGGCCACAAGGTGAAGGAAGATGAAGGGGCAACTAGTTTCAACTCACCATGGACCGTGGCCTTCATCATGGAGCGTCTATGGTTGCCTCTATCTCATAATTGTCTAGATCTTCTTTTCCTCTAGGGGCATGGTGACATAGGGGCAATTTTGGGAAGTAAAATCATACATAGTTGGGGTCAAAGAAAGGGAAAAAATGTCCAAAAATCTACAAACATAGAAAAGAAACATACCCAAACATAAAACGGGAATAGAAAAGTAGATTATAACATGAAGTTTATAACTCTCCCTAAAACTACACCAAAATGACCATAAGATAAAGCATATCCAACACGATATAAGCAAATAAGTGAATAGGTGTCGTTTTCAATACAAGCCTAAATATTTGACTCGTATCTTTTCTATTGGGTATCAGACTTTAGTGCATAATATGTCATTAGAAAGCTTATTCAATTAAGAATATTGATACCTAGACTTAATAATCTTATACTCTCTAAAATTGATTTTAACTGGATGCTGATCACTATCAATTTGGCCTTTTGGGTTCTGTTAGTCTTTTGGACTCAAGTACAAGGATTACTATGCTAGGCCCACAACTACACAAGTTGATGTATAATTTTTGGCATTGGGCAATTAGAAATAAGATTTTATTTTTAGGGTTCTACAGTTAGCGCCCACTTTGGCCTGGCTGGAATGCAACTAAGGTAAAAGTAATAGTTTCTTCTTATAGTTGGATGTCTGGCTGTGATGATGTAGAATTCATGCCCAGCTATTGAGCATCCTAAGGTTGGATGTCTACCTATTTTTGATGTGACGACGGCCAATGAATTTTATCATGGACTTGGCGAATTAGTACATTTCCTTGTCACCAAGGGAGCGAAGCTTTTTTTCAGTCAAGCAAATTCAGGAATTTATCCTTTTGTTGGACTAGCGGGACCTCTTTGCCGGCCAAGCAGTTTCCATATCACTGGAGTTGCAGACCTCTTTCCCAGTCTAGTAGGTTTTCGTATCGCTGGAGCAGCGGATATTTTTGTTGATCAAGCAAATTCGTGAATTCATCTGTATAGCTGGAATAGCAGACATTTTTACTAGTCGAGTAGGTTTTGTATCGCTGGAGTAGTGGAACTTTTTGCCGATCATGTAAATTCATGAATTTATCCTTTAACAGGCTTCCATATCACTAGAATAGTGGACCTTTTTTATGATCAAGCAAATTGTGAAATGTCCCATTGTATAGGTGCTATTAATTTTAGCTTCTAACTTGTAAGTTACGACTGTAGTTTGGTTTTCCTAGAATGTGCTAGTTTTGGCACATGGGTTGATCTAGGCGAACTTATATAGGGATCCTAGATCCCAAGAATGTGAGACATCGGCCACGAACTTATGCATGGGTAAGATATGTTAATCTTAATTGAACTTATGCATTTTGAGTGTAATGCACAATCAGATGCAACCTAGGATGGACTAGTGCTCTAAAGGTCTAATGGGTCGTATTACGCACTATAGGCCCAGATGGACTCATGGACTACACGTGAAGAGGCCTAATCATGCATGACTCTCTAGCCTCAAATATCCTACCACTGATGTGGTAAGAGCCTGAATGACCTATGTTGCTTTATGGACTAACTCTAATACTAAGAGCCCAAAAATATAGCTTTCTGCCATGAATGTGGACTCTAAAAGGACAGAGACTTGACCTAACTTCTTCATTGCATCTCGATCGAGTTCTAACCAGGCGCCAAACATACCCATTTTTCATTCTAGCCCTTTATTAGACTTTTATACATGCCGACTGATAGACTTTACTATTGGCCCCTGAAGGATCCCAGTTGGGCTCTACTGGGCTTATCATCGATTCAATTTTATTTGTAGATATAAACTTCCAATTCACCATTTTTTTATTTTTTTCTGGTTGAGAATCCTCACTGGGATCTTTTTTTTTTAACTAGAATAGGCACGCTAAATAGGAATCAAAAACTTTGTGGATTCTAGATGAAGAGTCCTTTTAGGACTAAATTAGCCAAGAAATCTCCTGGACTCCTAATCCAATTCCTAGACTTGATTTTCCCTAAACTGGGCTCTCATAAGGCTTAGAGTATTAACGTATAGTCTTTTGGGCTAAAAACGTTTAATCATGCAAGGTCACATTGCATTCCTAATCATACACATGAGTTCCAACCTAAACAAGAGCTTTATGTTATAGAGGTTTCAAGTCATGTTTCAAACAGTCCTCTCACGACCCAATGCTTCATACACCATCCATGGGATGCATGGTATGACTGGAATGTTTTGATTGCTTCCCAAGTTGTAGGGGCTAGGAAAGTATGTCATGAATGGGTGAAGCAGTTGCCTGCTCAATTGGAAGTCTAAATGTACCCCTTGAGTGACTAGTCATTTTCCTGAGGGGTAAAATCAGGGTTTTAACTACAGACACTGGTTATCCCCAATAAGCAGCATCTTATAATGCAAGTATGCCTAATGTAAATATAATTAAGATAATTTCCCGTACTTGAGTTCAAATCTCACCCTTGTCAAAAAGCATCCCCATTGGAGTAGGCTCTATGCTAATCCAGCTCCCCAAGGGTGTGATCCCCTACGAATGGTCATGCTTGTGCACTATGTACTTTATGATTTTCTAAAAGAAAATTTTCATTTCTTTATTTTTATTTTTTACCAAAAACGGTAGGCAGAACTAGGCTTATAGAATCACAGGAAACTTGGCCTTGGCTCTAACCAAAGGACTCGGCCGGGTACCTTGCGTAGAGCTAAGTCCAGCCTCCTAGCTTGGGCACTATTAGCTGCCTTAGCCTGGGACATAATCCTAGTGCACGACTTGCCCGGGAACCCATTGGCGCTGTCAGCTGCCTTAGCCTGACCCAGAATCTGGGTACATGTCTGATCCAGGAAGCCAGGTGGGTTACTAAGCAAGTTCCAAACTCATATTTTGGTCCAGGTAGAAACAAACTCGGAGATAGATCTCGAATAGGTTCCCAGCTAAAGACCCGACCTAGTTCTTAGAAGTGCCACAGATAGTACAATTTGTCTTAGCCATAACTTTCACATCCGATCTTCATTTTTGGTGATTCATTTTCTCCTTGAAAGATTATTAAGTCTAGTTTCTAATAAAGCAAATTTCATAATTCTTAGATAACTGTAGAACAAGATCTAAGGAAAATAGTGAACTGGTGTCATTTAAATAGAAACCCAAATATGCGGCTTATATCTTTTTCGTTACTTAATAGACTTTGGTTCATATTATGTCATTAGAAAGCTTATTCAATGATGAATGCTGATACCTAGACGTAATAATCTTTACTTTGAGTTGATCTTAACTTAATGTCGAACACTACCAATTTGGGATTTTTCGGCTCTATTAGCCTTTTGGACTCGAATTTAAGGATTACTCTACTAGGCCCCCAAGTGCACAAGTTAGGGTATAATATTAGCCATTGGACAATTCAAAATGAGATGCCATGTTTAGGCATCTGCACCACTGTGGCGGTTCACTATCATAGGTAAGGCTGAAAGAGGACAAGCACCATTGAAGGGTGACGATCTTCGGGCATCTCGTGAGGAAGAGGTCATATAGGTGGCTACCCCAGTGATATCACTGTTAGAAACCACTCATGCCTAACAAAGTGCTATCGATGCAACAAACAAGGTAAGTGTTCGTACTACCAGTTGTTGACTATGGCTTATTCTATGTTGTCTTCCAAGACTGATTGTGTTTGTTACACAGGCAAGCGATGCAGAATGGGAAGGTGCAACAATACATTCGATAACTACATTGATCAGTGGTAAATGAATAAGGAAGTGGTCAGTGAGTAGCTACAATTTCTAATAACTTTGCATAGTTTGTTGTCCCTTATTGTAGAACATCAATAGCTTTTTGCCTGTAGTTGGTTAGAGCTTACTTGATGGCACCATTCTCAGCTGTTGAGTTGAAATAGCTGAAATACCTAAGGGCAAAGTGCCAAAAAATCCAAGAAAGGGGCTCAAGAATGGTATGTAGTAGCTTATACATTCAGTACATAAATAAGTGCAACTAATTGTCGCTAACGAAGTCAATTGGGTGACCAATGTCTAATAAGATCAATGGAGTTGCATGAGTTAAAGCCACATCACATTTGTCCAGACTACTTAGAGGGGCTAATCCATATAGTTGCTCATTATAGAGCTAGTATTTATGTGGCTAAGTACTGCATTAGTGAATTTGTTATTAACCTGTATTCAGAACTACTACACGAGCGACAGGAAAAACTCCCGAGGCTATGTTGGAAGTCAGTCTTCTTGCCACTCACGATAAGGACATTGTGAAATAATTTAATCCCTGCCAGTGCATTATTAACTACATATGAGTGTGTGCCCTCTACTAACTTCATGTAAAACAGGCAATGCTTGTAAATACAAGTGTTGTGTCAGGTGGCCTATGAGAAAGTACTAAGAAGCACCTACATACAAACCTTCATTTTATAAGTGAGGTCATTATTATGTTTTCTTCCCCATCACTAAAGAAATATATGATGGTAGTAAAATTTTTCTGTGGGTGAGTAAGCTTTAAGGAAGTTGTGTTTTTTTGTCATATTTATCAATGGTTGTAGGTATTCATGTCCCCCTCTGGAGCAACAAGGGAGACACTTGCTACTTTTTATGGTTGATTTGAGAGACCAATGTTAGTTGGTGTGTGGCTCGGACATATCCATAGAAGATGAACATGGGGAAGGGCTAGAATGGAACTAGCATCGATGCATTCTTCTGCATATTTCGAAG
>NCQT01084483.1:4688-15568 GCA_002740465.1 Stenocereus thurberi | reverse complement strand
TGTTAGGATTCAACCTTCTTTAGTGTTCAATTGATGGCATATGGCCATATTCTATTAAATTGAGATGCATGCACACATAATGGTGAATACCTTTAAGATCCCCAAGAGTGTACTCTATGATCTTATGGTAAAATGCAAACAATCTAAGTAAAGATTCAATTTGATATGCACTTAGGTTTACATTTACCATCACATGATATGTAGAATTAGGGTGAAGAAATTCATATCCCAAAAAAGAAGGGAGAGGTTTGAGTTCTACATCGGACGCTTATTTCTTATCAAAAGTGTGCTAATCATCACTCATTAACTCCTCCACCTTGAATACAGTAGGTGGAACCTGTTGAGAGGCTTCCAAGAATTAGGCACACATTACGACTTCGGGGTTCTCATCCTCAGAAGTACCATCATTCAACATACAATGCTCAAGAGGGTCATTAGAAACATAGTTAGTAATTTCTTTCCTTACCATGTTAGGGTCACTAGAAACATAGTTAGTAATTTCTTCCCTTACCAAGTTATGTATCACATTAATTCTATGACTCTCATCGAATGTAAAAACTCCACATGATAAACCCCTATAAGAAATAACAGCTTACCATTTTTCACATCAATGTAGCATAGCAGTGGAAAAGAAAGGCCTCGCAAGAATGATCATGGCGTGTGTATTCTCTTCTATCTCAAGGAATACAAAGTTAACTGGAACATACAAATCTCTTGCCTTAATGGGGACATCACCCATAGGATATTTCATTGAACAGTCCGCTAATTATAAGAAGAAGGTAGCGAGGCTCATTTCTCCTAAATCTAACTTCTCACTCATAGAAAGGGACATCAAGCTCACACTTGAGCCCAAGTCACGGAATGCTCGATGAATGCACACATTCCCTATTATGCAAGGGATGAAAAAACTACTGGAATCCTCAAGGTTAGCGGGAAGCTTGTTTTGGATCACAACACTATACCCTTCGGTCAACACACTCTTATGTTCTTCTGTCTTTTTTTTATTTAACAAAATCTCTTTCAAAAACTTAACATGTGAAGGCACTGGAGACATGGTATTAGCAAATGAAGTATTAATGCAGAGTTTCTTTAAGACCTCTAAAAAATTTCTAAATTATAAGTCACACTTAGCCTTAGCTACCCTTTGAGGGAAAGGCAACGATGAAGTAGAGGGTTTTTCGGATGTTTGTTTGGAGTCCCGAGGAAGGTCATTAGCATCTTTCGCAACATCATTTTTCACATCATGAGAGGAACCAGACACCTCTTTTTCAACAACAACATCACCATGCAAATTCACATTGATGTTAACTCCTTTAGCCCCCTTAAGTTCTTTACCCCCTCTCAAAGTTATGTATTACATGGCTCCATAGGGTTTGGCTCGGGCTTACTAGCAAGTATACTAGATAGTGTAGATGAAGATCTTCACATCAATGTTAGAAGCTAATTGTTTAATATACTAATCTTGATTTTGTTGAGCATATTATCCATCATGGCCTCTGAGAGAGACTATTGGGGATCTTGTTGGGGAAAATGAGGTCTTCGAAACCAGAGGGGGTGTCTAGCATTCATTTAAGGCATAGCGAGAGGGTTACACATGTATGAGAAATTTGGGCAATCTCTCCAAGCGACACTGTAGGCATTGGAAAAAGAATAATTGGTTAGTGTTGGGTCATAGTTGTTGACATAATTGGCTTTCTTGCTAGTGCTGTGGGCAAAAGCACTCCCAACATGGCAATTTCAGTCAAATGGCCAAGGAAACCAAACATTTCACACATTGGGGGACGGATACTTGAATTGATAGCATTCAAATTCAAACAATCCAATCTTGAGTCATAGCATCTACTTTAGAAGTAAAGTAAGAGCATCAACTTCTAACTTACCTCCAACCCTTTTGGGTTGGCCTCTTTTATTGGACCATTGATAGTTATTAAGAGCCATCTCATCAATCAAATTATAAGTTTTATCCTCCGTCTTGTTCATCAAGGCGCTAGCTGTCGCTGTATTTATGGTAGGCCATATGGGTTGAGCGACTCCATTATAGAATGTTTGCACGATAATCCACTTTTGGAGTCCGTGGTGGGAGCATAACTGTAACAAATCCTGGAACTGCTCCCAAGCCTCATAGAGTGCCTTATCTTCCTTTGAGTAAAGGTAGCAATTTCATTCCTCAAGCTTGCCATCTTACTAGGTGTGAAGAATTTAGCAAGAAATGTCCTAGTGAGTTCCTCTCAAGTAGTGATCAGCCCTGAAGGGAAAAAATGGAGCCACACTCTCCCCTTATCCTTTACTAAAAAAGGAAGTAATCAAAGGCGGATAGAGTTAGAAGGGGCTCCATTGAGTTGTACAGTATAACACACCTTTAAAAGGATTGTGAGGGGTAGATTAGGATCCTCAATTGGGGCACCACCAAATTGTGCTTGTTGCACCATGGAGATGACGCCTAGCTTGAGCTTAAAGTTATAAGCTTCCAAATTAGGATGTGCAATACTTAATGTGATGCCTTAGATTCTTGTGGCAATGAAATCCCAAAGTGCCCTTCTTTGACTCCTACTTTACTAGATATGTTATGTTAGATCTCACGAGCCATACACTTTTGCTTTTCCGTCCTTTGTTTCTTCCTCAAATGGAAAGTCCTCTTTATCTCCAGATTGGGTTCGTATGGGAATGGATTTCACATAAAAGGAGAAAGAAACTATGAGCACCAACACAAAAACTACCCAAGAAAATCAAAAATTAAAAAGGAAAGTGCTTAGTCAATCTCCTAAGGACTAACTGTATGACAAATTGGTACTCGCAACAATTCCAAAAACTTGACATGCACCACAAGTGCATGGGTGTTGTAGTTTAGATTAAAATTTCATCCACAGTGGCCAGTGTAATTTGTCAAGTTTTATCCTTCTAAAATGCTAAGCAAAATAAGCATTTAATTGGATTGTTTGTCTACACTAGATGAGGACTTTGTAACAAAATTTGAAATTCAACCAAGAAAAGGCATATAGGGATTTCTTTTGCTTGTAATGAATAAGACCCTTGAATTGACCATGTATTTTTCCCTAGTTTGGATGATTCAAAGGACAATAATCAAGCAATTCGATCTTTTATCTAGAAATAACTCGAATCACTTAAACTTGCAATTAGCCGCCTAACATTGTTGTTTTAGCTAGTGGGTTTAGTCTAAGTTAGAAATTACATAAACGTCATTATTTTAGTCTAAGTTAAAGATCCTGATTGCCAACTTTCCTTTCAGCTTGCAATTTTCTTTTAAGAACCCCTAAGTTAAGTGTAGTTTTGTTAATCCAGTAGTAGGTTCCTCCTTTTAGTGTTTCTACTAATGATCTAAGCATATGTAAGCAAATTGGCTGAAATAACTCACATCCAATCAAGCGCAAGATACACTGAATCAAACCAAATAAGATTAAGCATAAATTTGTCATAATTAGTAGTCCACTATCATTGTTTTAGCTAGAAAATCCATTGACTGAAAAAACTCTCGCCCATGATTAAAAATAGATCAAAATATGTCAAATTAAACATTAACAAACTGGGAGAAATTAAAAGGGAGTTCAAGAAGTAATAGAAAAGTATTTAACGCACAGGGAAAGCATCATCCCTAGAAGACTGTCGCTAAACAAAAGCAATTCTTTTTAGCAGCAATGGAGATCTCTTCAACAATCTATCAATCTTTAAGTCTCCACTTGCAAAAGTCTTTCCTTGATACGCTTATTGCTCCAAAACGATTAGAGTGGACGAAATTTGAGTGAGATGAGAGATCAAGTCGGCAGAGATGCCCTTTCTTTTAGCCGAGAAACCCCTAGAAATAGCAGAATTGCAGGAATCTCAACATCCCCATGAAGGAAAGATAAAGAGTTCATCTGGGAGGCACCATGGTCTACTGTGACCACCATGGTTCGACCGTGATTCCTGCTAAACCGGCTTTCTGATTTTTCTTCTTCCGCCCACAGGCATAAGACTTATATGAACCTCCGTGATGAGTCAAATTGCCTCCATTTGAGGCTTAACACCAGGGCAAAAAGGTCTTAAAACCTGTAAGACACGTAAAAGTAATATACTAATAACTAAAGTGGGAATAAGGGCGCTAAACAACTACTAAAGCACTCAATCCCCTAAGAAATGGTAGCAAATGACCTTAAAATGATACATATTTTAAACTGTTATTAGGTGGCAAGTATGAGGTCAATGCTACAGCCCTTCCTACTAGCAAGATGGATGCATTAACATAGAGACTTAACAGGGTTGATGTTTTCTCCTAGTCTATGTGACCCTTCTAGTTCTTAAGTTGGAGTATAAGCTATATGGGAGACTTGTGGCATATAGAGGCACACATCTATCGAATGCTATGTTGGTTCTTCCACCATCAAGTATGTTAATGCCTTATAGAATTACAACCCAATGCCACAGGATGACCCTTACTCCAACACCTATAACCTTGGATAGAAAAATCACCATAACTCTTCTTACAAGAACTATAGCTCTTAAAGTCAGAGTTCTCTGCAGCCACTTGCATTCTAATACCGAGCTCTCTACAATCGAACTTCAAGCCCCTCAATAGCTGTCAGACCTGGAGCTCTTTATATAGCAGTTTATTCAGATGAAGACGAAGACTAATGAAAACCCACTTCAAATGCTAGTGTAGCACCTGACCGAATTCATCTCCACCATTCACGACATCTTCAAATGAAGGGCTAAATAGATAAAGGTAAAACCAACTGGGAGGCTTATAAAAGAGAAGGGAGGTCCAAAGTTAGGGTGTTTAGATTCTTAATTTTAGTTTTAATTTCAATTTTAGTAATTTAGGGTTTTAGGTTTAGGGTTCTATTTCAATTTTATCAGTTTTTATTCTAATTTTAGCTCTACTTTTCAGCTTTAAATTTCGTATAATTTAGCTTGAGCTTGTCAATTTGGAGTCGCATTCATGATCTTTAGCCTATAATTGCAACGTTTTTAGGTTTGGTCTTGATTAATTCCAGTTTTCCCTTCCTTGTTTGCACTCCTTTATCCCTTGTTGACATTTTAATGGCGTTTCCACCATCTTGGTGAGCATTGAAACTCGAGTTTGGTAAGGGCAAAGATGCCCTATTTTGCCCCTCTCTCCTATTGTTTTGATTTTCTATGCTAGTTCTAATTGGATCCTTTATTTCCTCATCCTTTTCTTCACACAATTTCTTCATTTTATTTGTTTTTTCCAGTCTTGATTGATTAAATCTGGGTAATGTTTGTCTGTGTTGAGTTTGTTGTAGTTTAAGCTTCATGGCTATGGTGGTCCCTACCATTAATGTCTGTTCCAAGCTAGGTCGAACCTGGTGAGCCTGGACACCTATAGCTCTCTCCCTACTGTATTTTCCTTGCACCCTCTCCTATTATATCTTATTTGTTCTGGGTTGTTTGGTTTGGCAATCTTGGCTTGTTGTTGCGATGAATAACACCATTTCTGTGGAAAGGACCGAATATGGGCTGAGTGAGAAGATAGCGGCCCTGTTACACCCTATTCCTTACCATGGTTTCCCTCCATTATTTTCTACCGTCTCCTCCTCACCTGAATGCTTTTCAGTTTTGCACTTTGTCTTTCTGGTTTATCATGGTTGAAGATTTTGTAACGTTTGCCCAAGCCTTGAGTACACTAATGGTGTGGATTTTTTTTTTGTTTTTATTTGGGACGTTGTTCGAGGTACCACTAAAGTAGTAGGTTTTATCTTTCTTTTACCAGTTTTACTTATTACTGGTTAAATGAATTTAGTTTTTTTGATGTTTCCTTCTTATTTGCTTCTAATGTTATTCATTTTGGTTTTATTGTTATTCATATTATCTAGTTCAAATCTTAGGGAATTTAGTCATTTACAGTTTGATTAGAGTGATTAATTTATGGCTTGTGTTAAGATTAATGTGGTTAATTTTTGCCTATTCCATTGTAGTTTGATTTTGTTTAGGCTGATTTGGTTCACCATGCCCTATTTTCACTCCGCGCCCTTGATGAGACAACCATTAAATACTACAGCGAAAGTTGTATGATCGCGGCATTTAATTTTACTTTCAAGAAGCTCATACACTCATCTTGGCATTTAGGAAACAATCTTCGAAAACCTCCTAGATACATATACTTAGTATAACCTATAAATTCAACATTTAAACACATAACAATGACCTCACATATTTTCCATTTTTCAATGCATAGCAATGACCTCACTCGTAGACTCAACATGACATAACTCGAGCAATCTAAGCCACACAATGAAGGGAAGATGAAGAGTTCATCAGTTTAAGAGGCACCATGGATTGTGGTGACCACCATGGTTAGACCGTGGTGCCTATTGGATTAACTTTCTCCTTTTCTTCTTCCTCTGACATGCATAAGTGCTAGAGGAACCTCCATGATGAGTGAAATCGCCTCCATTTGAGGGATAACACCAAGTCAAAAAGGTCTTAGAACCTGGAAAACATATCAATGCAATATACCTCCATGTGAAATGGAAATAGGGGCGCTAACCAACCAATAAAGCAGTTAATCCCCTAATAAATGATAGTAAATGACCCTAAAATGATGCACATTTTCAACAGTTATCAAACTTCCCTATACTCAAACTATTATTTTTCCCTAAGCAATCATGAGACTGAAAACAAATTTTTTCACAACCTGCTCAGAAAAGACATTAGTAGCATCGCTATTAGTAAAATGCACTGCAAAGTTATACCAAAAGCGATCAAAAGATTTGGCAATAAGACAGTAGAATGCAGTTTTAGAAAGACCTCTGAAAACCATAATGCTAAATTTCGAATTAATCAGCTAAATTATCTTCATCAATCACATCAGCACATGAAATAGACAGACCTAGAAAAACCAGTAGAACCTCACTTTGGAAATATGGATCACTCCAACTTATGTTTTTAAAGGTTGGCAAGGTTCTCTCAATTCTTATTCCAAAGTTTAAAATCTACCATAAGCTTATTAAGATTCTGGCATTCGCCATCACTAAAATGCAAAACACACTAGGTAATTATGATGACATAGTATGGGTTGTGACAGGGACATGGGTAAAGGGTAAGAATGTGACCACCAGTTTGGGAATCTGGAGCTAAAAGCCAAACACAAAAAGCAAAATCGATCGCTTATAATTTCTCATGTAATGTATTCCTTAAACCAATATCTTTCAAATATTCAATCAAATCACATCAGAGAAAATGTTAAACATCAAGCGCAAATATATATAATCCAATAATGCCAAGCTTTTTTATGCTCTTTTTATTGCAGTTGTTTTCTTTCTCTTGTTTTTAACTTTTTTATTTTCTTTTTTGTATTTTTTTCAAAAGAGATGGCCATGAACATAAACATTTAATGCTTTTCCAACAATTCAGAACATTTAACCCATTTTTATTAAACCAAACAAACGAAAACAAACCACAAAAAAATCTTAACACCCGTAAATTAATTCCCAGTCAAAATATAATGAAGAAAAACTCTATAGTCTTGGTTAAGGGGTAGGATATGTGTTTGGCTAAGGGTTATACATGAAGGTTCACATCAACAAACATGGTTAAGCCTCAAAGGGCTAGCAAGGGGTATATTATACATGACAAGTGTGGCTATTTGGTTAACATAGCACAATCAAAATAAAGAAAGCCTCATTCATTTTGCCTAAATGCATATGCTAGTATAATTTTGAATGACAGTCAAAGCAAGTTCTAGAGAAATGATGTCTAGGGAGAGCTGCTTTAAAAAACCGTAACAGGGACTAAAATTGATGAATTGGTCCTTGAAAGCTCGAAGCCTCATGGGGCATGTCAGCACTAGCTCATAGGGTTCACATACCAACTTTCATTCTAAGATTCATTATGCAATCAACTCACAATCAATACATTGTCAAAACATGAAGCACTTTTCCAAAAATGCATTTCCAAATAGTCTTATTCACAGTTGGGCATATCAAAGGGCAAGTCAAACCAAAGAAGGCTATGTAGTCTAGAAAATTAATCATTAGAGTATCTTTTTTCTCTTTCTTTCAGAATTTTTTCTTATGTTTTTATTTTTCAATGCAAACCTACATCAAATTAATCCTTAAATGCCAAACTACATTTTATGCTTCCAATATCGAAAATTTATAAGAGAAGCAAATCTACGGAAATAAAACTAAATGCCGTAACTACATGCTCCTCTAGCAATACAAATTATCCCCAAATTCAATTCTAAATGCAACTAAGTACAATATATACATATCCATATCCCCAGGAAAGCAATCATCAAGCACCATCAATGAACATAACTCTTCCGTGCTTTGACAAAGCACTGTCCTTAATATAAGCGCATAAGTGAGAAGGTGGGGGAGAACAAAGAAGCTTTAGAAAGGGGGGGAGGGAGGATGCAGGGGGTGGCGCTAAGAGATAATCAATCTCTCTAAGTCTCTAGATATTCCCGAAAGTCTTTAAAGTACTAGTTCTAGAAGGCAATCATTCCATAAAGCTCATCATGCCGCTCCTGAGGAAAGTTTATGAAAGGTGGCATTCTTAGATTGAACATAAGCTCGTAGGGAGGCTTACTCCTCCTGAATGGACCTAAGGGTGGGAAGGACCTCATCATGATCATAGGAGGAGGTCTGATATGAAGAACCAGGGGTGCTAGGGTATGGAGGTGTGGAGGTGGAGGTGTGGGATAAACAACGTCTTCATCACTAGGTAACCGTGAGAGATTATCTTGATGAGGGAGTGTGGTCCCTCTACATTGGGAGGTGGCAAAAGCCACTTCTGAGAGCATATCCAACACACTTGACCAGCTTTTACCCTACAGAACTTCATCAGCTCAAAAGTAGCCTTGGCAAGCTGATCGAACCCTGAAACTCTATCCTTAGTATTGGGCTCAATACCAAGAGTTCGAGCAATAGGGATGATGATACCCCTGATCATAATCCTACCTCATTCATAGTAATTACATTATACAATTGCATAGCCAAGAATGACTAGGGGTCAATATGATCACCGTTTATTACACAGGATAAAAAGTACAACTCAGACAATTGAGGGACATTCACACTATCGTCCCTAGCAGAAATACCACAAACCAACGTCTATTGGGCCACTCAAATACCGGAGTTTCTAATGAAAGCGCCTTTACATGTATTCATGTGGTATTAGTGATCCCCTGTAGCTTCACACCAAAAGGTATTCGGGTCAAAGTCTTAGGAACACAATGCCATGGTAGGTGCAAACTAGGTGAAAAACCAAATACGTGATTAAAGGCACTAAGATTCCATTCATAAAAATTCCCATTCAATTAGAAGGAAATGCATCCTTCTTGACATCTCGAACAACTAGTGGCCTTCACATGCTATGTACTCAAAAATTTAAGGGTGAGTTCCCTATGATTATAGTGTTACACCTCAACAAATTGTCCCATACTACCCCTTGCAAACAACTAACATATATCATCCAACGACCCCAATTGATTAAACAAATCCTCATCAAATCACCAAGTAGCTACAAGGACTTTGCTACTCAAAACATTATATTTAGCAATATGATCTCCGGAAACAACCTTAAGTTTAAATTGAACGAGTAGACCATGTCACCTTCTTCAAACCTCTTCTTTATGATGTGCTTGTCATGCTAATGTTTAGCTCTTTCCTTGTAATTGCAGTAACTCTCATATGTGTCCAACCTCAACTGATGGAGCTCCATTAAGCCAACCTAATTTAAAGATCCAAATTACTCACCTAAGTCAATATTTTCCAGTGAAAGTCCAAGAAATGACCCACATTTTGCTAGGGTCATAAACAAAAGGTCCTAAGTTCAAACCAGTGAATAAGCTCGATTTTGTGATCAAAATTTCTTAGGCCTTGTTGAGGTGTAAATCCATTATTTTTGCATATTTTGGTTCCCCAAGAAGTTGACTATTAAGGCCTGCTAAGAAGTTTGAGTTAAATCAAGTCTAAAGTGAAGAATCAACCATACTGAGGTTTCTCCCCAAGCAAGGAAATCAAGCCTAAATTAGTTCAAGGAATGGAAAGGCAGCTACATAAAAATCGAGTAAAATTTAGCCTTTACACCTTGTTGGCTATTTAGTTGGTTACTGCCACTTTTTAGCCGTCCAATCAAGTCTTGTTGCATTAGTGGTAGTTAAAGGTGGTTAATGACACACTCATCAGAGCACTTTTGGGCCTAGTAAAGTGTAGAACCAATAGAAAGCAAGCAAAGAAAGACAAAGAAGCTTCGGTTGCCTAGCTATAATGTTGCATGTTCCCAGTAGCCTTTTTCTCTCTCCACCATGTGTAAGCAGCCCTATTAAGCTAAATTGTGATGCTTACGGATGAGTTTAGCCCTTTACATTTTGCTTAGCTAGACTCATTGATTATAATTAGCGTAGTTAAACATGCTTTATACTTAAGCCACATGTAAGTTTGTTTAAGCTTAATTAGAGGTTTCCTAAGCATGAAGAAAGCTCTAATCCTTTCCTGGGCAGCAAGGGGGTTGTTGTGTAAGGGAAGCAAGTAGCTCATTTGTAATCAGAATGTTGAACATTGAATGAGAAGTTGACCTTTGCCCCTTAAACCAAACCGAAATACTTTTCTTGCTTATCCGAGCTTAGGCCAAGTTAGATGGTGTTTTATATATCTTGATTAAGGTTAAGGCTCTAATCTTATTCTTGGTGGCATTTCTATATCTAAGAGATAAGCTTAGATTCAATCTGTGCTCTGGCATTGCTTACGGATTCACTTCAACTCAAGCTAGGATCCAGTTTGATCCTAGCTAGCTTGCATTCTCTTTTGAGTGTGAGTTGAGTTTATACATGCATCCATCATTTGGTATTAGAGCTAAGTTTTTTGCTTAGCCTTGAAACCACCTCCACATTCTAGAATTAGCCCCAAACACAATCCACG
>NCQT01084464.1:1046-12985 GCA_002740465.1 Stenocereus thurberi | reverse complement strand
CCAACTGACTTATACACCCTCATTACAGGCAGTCCATCTGAATATCTTTGCGCCGCTAGTTGATTGCCTAGAACTCTCCCATCAGTGGTGCAACTCACGGTCATTGGTCGGCTCTGATACCATTTGTAACACCCGACCCCTTCCCAAGCTACAAACAGCTACCACAAATTATTTCAAGGATTGTTGACTGGCCCCACAAATGACACGAGCCTTTCTGGCGTACTTTGCCCTTACTCACATGTTGCCGAGGACAGTTTCCAAAAAGTGGCCCATCTTAAGATTTCTCCATAGCATGCATGTTTAACCATGAAATTCTTAAGAGTGGGCTTCCAAAAAAAAGGTGCACCTTTGTTGATATCCATAATCAATTCAATCCTTTTAAACTACATTAGAGGTATTACACAAGGTCTCCACCTCAAAGTGTCAATGGCTACCAACGATCAAGAGAATCTTAATGAAAACCATGGGGTTAATCTTGAAGACCTCATAGCCCATATGAAAAGTAGGTTTGGGACCAAGTTCAAAGAGCAACAAGACATAATTGCATAACAACACAAGGTCATAAATGATCTCCTAAAGAGACAAAATGAGCCAGAGTACGGCAAAGAGGATGGTGCTCATTCTGTGCATTCAATTCCAAATGATGGTCCAAATCAAGAATTGAAAAGTTCAAACAACTTATTATGAGCTCCAACATATTTGGGGGTCACTTGATAGACCCATTCCCTTTTGTACCAATCGCTAAAAAAAGGCTTCAGATAAATAGATAATAAAAAATGTACTGGAGTTAGCAACCCAATTCCCTCCTAAGGAACTTTACCAATTACATTGGCTTCAAATAGGTGGATGAGGATTCATTTCCTTAAATTTTCCCTGGCCCCTATTCTTAGGAAACTGGAAATTGCTTTTACTCCCATAACCCCTAAAAGGTCAACAGGTGTGAAGCAATAACAAAAGAATTCTTGGCTCAATATTCCTATAATGTGGAGTTGCCTATTATAATCCATGACCTTGAGCTCCTTAAGCAAGAGAAAATAGAAAGCTTTGTGGACTTTCTAGCCCGATGGGGTAAAAGTCTCTTTAGTTATAAACCGGCCATATAAAAGAGATTAGGTTTGCATGATCCTTAGAAATTCACAACCCAATTATAATTAAAATCTTAGATTTCAATCCTTCAACACATTTGTGTAACTACACAACATCGAAATGTTGGTAGAAAAAGAAATTCGGTGATCGAAATGATGGTCTAAGTATGGCAATAACCATAGTAAAGGCAAAAAAGATGAGTCCACCCTAAGTCCCCGGAACAATAGTGAGGTCTATGTGGTGAGGACATCTAATGCACATTGGTTTACACACTCATAAGGATGAAGCTCAGTGAGGCATTAAAGTCATTGAGACATGTAATCCAAGACAATGCTGGACAATGTCACACTAAATTTGGACTCCCTTGTCTAGTTTTAATGCTGGCATCCATACTACGGGGATCAAAAAGAATTGTACCAATCACAGTCCATATTCCAAGCACCTTTGGAAAAAGGCTAAAGTTGAATTAATAACATCTGAGGCTTATATGGCCTACCATAATTTCATGTTCAAATCGGGGTGTCCCCTAACCTTACCTTTATTTTCTTCTTAGTCCAAGTCTTGTTCCTCTCATCACATCAATAAAAATTCATTATCTTTTCCATTCATACGTATGGGCATCCATTTTTTATTTCCCTTCCCCTTGTGAATATTCAAAACAAAAGGTAAAAAAGAAAACAAGACAAAAATTAACAAGAATTGCCCCAAAAAAAAAAAAAGTGACTATAATGACTTGCCTCTGACGGGAGGCCTCCTTTGGCAGTCAGCAATCTTTCTTTTAACCTACATAAGCCTATTTGCACCCTTCTAGTTAGACTTCTTTGAGACCAAGTCAATGTAAACTTGGAGATGGGAATTAAAATTATTATGTATGGCCATTAAATCAAAGATAAGTGGTCAAGGGGGAAAAATGCTCAAAGTAGCAATATCTACAGATGGAACCCAAGCTATAACTCCGTCAATCCAATACAGTCATTTCCTTCAAAAAAAAAAAAAAAGGAAACGAATACCACAAAAAAGAGAAATGACCAAAGGTCATTTGATAACTTGCCTTGCGCCCATAGTTGGAAATAATCATAAGGCTTATGGCATGATCAAAATCAAAATAAAAATGATATAATAAAAATGAAACTTGTTTCCAAGAATTGAAAGTAGTCATTGACCCAAGAAAAAAAGAATTACAACACCCATTTGAAAATGAATCTTCCTAAAAAAATTTACTATTCATAAAAATGATATAATAAAAGGTATATCATTTCACCAAATCATGAAAATGGTGAAGTTATTATGAATGGTTGGTGATATTGCTTAAACAAAATATCAAAAGTCAAAATTCATTGAAACAGCAAGATCTTTGCAACAATCATCGTGAAAAGCAAAACAAAGAACAATGTGACAACAGGTACTATTGTTTCATGTAAATATGTACTGGTAATACACATATCTCACAAGAGGGCTGAAGTTATGGCCTAATTAGTTAAATGCGTACCACATGGGCTATCTTAATGGAGGACAAACATATTTAAATTTTCTTCTCAAGTGAGTAAAGGCCCAAAAAGAAGAAAAGAGATCAAGAATGCATTGAATTCGGATCTCTAACAAGTTGGCACCTCTCTCTTCATTATAATTCATATTTTATATATAATTTTACCCTTTATTTTACCTACTTTTAAGTCTTTGAAGTATATTTTTTGAGACAATAATGCATATTTTATACGATATTTAGATGAAAATAAAAAAACCAAATTTGGGCATCAACTTAATCAATTCCACTCGGTTTTGACCTCAGCTCATATGCACCTAATGCTCAAAGCCTAGCCCAATAGAACAGCGGAAAAAAAAAAGAGAAAAAGAAATCAAGAGCCATTCCAATGCGTTGGGCCTGTTCTTAAGCATTCGGCGACCTTTATGCAGCTCTCTCATCTCTCCCTTCTTACCCCCCACCCCGTGTGGCTTCTGGGCTTAATTAGCCCCTTCTCTTCCTTAGTCTCTCTCTCATCTTTGAGCCAGCCCCGCTGCCCCCCAACCCCCTCCAAGTCATCAGATTGGGACGCTTCTTTCCTTCACCTCATGGCCCAGACAGAAGCTCTACACCAGTAGCTGAGTTTTATTCTTATAAGCAACCCTAAGCTAACCTAATCAAAGCTAATTAAGCAAGACTAATTTTTAGCTAAAGACTAGCCTTTTCTCATGCAAGTCAACAATATAATAGCTAATGAATTAATTGAAAATAATTTTTCATTACTTTTTTGGCACCAAGAGGGGTTGAATTTTCACTATAAAAGGGGTCAAGGTTGGAGAAGAAAGAATCATCCATTCATCCAAGCATTCCTCCATTCCCTTTTCTTCTATCTTCAATCTTTCAATTTTTATAGAGAGTCTTTTTATAAGACAAAACTATTTGGGTTGAGGGGGATAGAAGACAATAGGCTTTATTAGCTATTTTTTTCTTCTCTTCTCACCTGATTTATGAGTCAAATTTGAGAGTGTATGCTTAATTAGTTTTGTAATTAAGTACCAAAGTTTGGACATAGGAAGTGGAATATACCAATTTGAGAGTATGGTTAGACCAACTCCAATGGCATTGTCACTAACTATGGCCAGTTAAGTTGCTCTTCTAGGTTTAGGATGGATCCTTGATTAATAATATTGTTTTACTGATTTCTTGTGGGGTTATTTTTATCTCTTACATTTTATAATTTTGAGTTTATATTTGAGACTAACCTATTTAGGCATCTTAATACTATTGTTCACTCATGTTGATTACAATAGTTTAATTTGCTATTTCAAATTTATATTAGACTTTGTAGGCTAATATGATATTATGCAATTGGGCTTAACATTATAATTGTTAAAATTGAATAATTTATGCTAGAAATTATATGAGTTATGTCTAAAAAGAATTATTCACGCTAACTACTTGATAAATAATGTCATTTAATAATTATAGTTCATTGTTCTAATTTATGACATAATGCTTGTAGGTTAGGTGAAACAAGAGACTAATTGAACCCCTATTTGAGTTAGTAATATAATATTTTTTTTATTGTTAAAATCTAAAGTCCTCGATCTTTCTCTAATTTGATTATCTCTATTTTCTTAACTTATTTGCTTTTCTTTTGTCTCTTTAATTCATATTAATAATTGAACTCCACCCTTGAATTATTCTTTTCAATTGGAAAAGCTAAATTTAAAATTGCTATTGTTCATCGTGGGATTAAGACCCTATACTCGCTAGTCCACAATTGATCTTGTACATTTACAAGTAAAAGGGATTTTTAAAACTAATCGTAAAATCCACACCAAGTTTTCGGCGTCGTTACCAAGGAACAAATAGTGAGTTTTATTTCCTTTTCCGTTTATTCTCATTATTTATTTGTCTATTTTTATTCTTCTCAATCCCCATCCCTTTATTTCTGTTCATTATTTTTATTTCATTTTATTTTATTCTTCCTTCCCTCTCGATCTAATAGTTTTATTTTCATTATTTTGTGTAGTGTTTTTTTTTTTTTTTGGTTATTTCCTTTTTGTTTTGCTCAATCCACTTGCCTTTTATTTCATTTCTTTTCTTTTCTTTTTTTTTCTCCTTGGATCTTTCTTCTTTTATTTTATTTTATTTTTTCTTATTATTTGATTGATGGTTATTGTGGTGGTGGTTTCATACTATTCTCCTGATTATTGGTGGTTATATGCATGGCAGACGTTCTTTATTCTTAGATCTTAAAAAATATAATTGTGAAATTAAACGATCTCTTAGTAGAATAAGAGCTAGGAAATGTGAATCTAAGAAAAAGATGGCTAAAGAACAAACCCTACCTAAACAACTTAAGGAGCATTTCACTCCCGCCACTTATAACTCACCTACGAGTACGCATATGCCTATTGCTATAAGGCCATTTGAGATTAAGCATTCCCTCATCGAAATACTTCCATCCTTTTATGGGCTAGAGTCTAAAAATCTTTCATGCATGTTAATGCATTTTTAGAGATATGTTCTGCTATTTTCTTAAATAATGTCTATAGCGATGCTCTTCGTTTGCGTCTTTTTCCGTTCTCTTTGAAATATAAAGCTAAGAATTGGCTAGATACTAAGACAAATATCACCAATTGGGATCAAATGCAAAAGGAATTATTTAAAAAAAAAATCTCCATTGGTAAACTAACTACCTTAAGACGCGCTATAACCACTTTTTCACAAAATAAAAATAAACAATTGCATGAAAATTTGAAAAGGTTTAAAAAGTTATTGTGAAGTTGTCCTTAACATGAGGTCCCGATGTGGCAACTCATCTAGAGTTTTTATTCAGAAGCACAATAGGTAGATGGTTGATGCATCTTGTGGTGGTAGTTGCTTGTATAAAACGTCCAACGAAGTTGGGAATTATTGAAAATTTGAGTGAAAATTCACACTTGTGTGCTACTTTCTCACATTCTAATTTGCCTAGGAAATTGGGATGTAAAGGGCGGATTTATGAGGTTTCACATTCAATTGACATTTCTAGTAAAGTTGATGCTTTAACTAAGAAATTTAATCAATTGTTGTTTATGAACAAAGTGTCTAATGTCCCCTCTATGCAATATGTGTGCTTGATTCGAGCTAGTCCCATGCATAGTTCTATTGACTGTCGCTGTTTTGGTAAGTCTGATTGTGTGACTGAACATGTAAATATTGCCCAAGAATTTCCTCCAAATAATAATCCCTATTCTAATACTTATAATCATGGTTGGAGGAATCATCCTAATTTTTCGTGGAGGTATCAAAATGTTGAGAATTCTCAAGCCCAATCTAGTAGAACTACCCCTCTTAGCTTCCAAACTAGAGATATACTCCTCCTCCTTCTCACCAAGCTGCATATGGGAGCATTGATATAGAGGAGGTAATTTTTGCTCTATGTACCTTGACTTCTGTTGTGCAAAATATTGATTCTAAGGTCCAAGAAATTCAATCTAAAATACATATTGTTGACTCTCAATCACAATCTATAGCTAAGTTAGAAATTCAACTTGGGCAACTAACCATAGCTGTAGGTAAAAGAGAAGAAGGAAAACTTCCAAGTCATCCTATACAAAACCTAAAGGCCAATAATTTGAACAATTAAAAGTTGTAATGGTTATTAGTAGTGTAAAGAAGTTGATAACAAAGTGAGTGAAAAGAAACATGATAAAGAGGAAAGACCTAAGACCATTGAGAGTGACCTTGAAACTAAAGATGATCCAACCCCTTCCCCTTCTGTGTCTGACCCCATTGTCACATATGACCCGAGGGTTCCTTACCCTCAAACTTTAGATATATCATTACCTTAGAAAGACAAGCAAAGAGATGACATTCTAGAGATCTCTAGGCAAGTTAAGGTCAATCTTCCTCTTTCGGAAGTAATTAGAGAGATCCCTGCTTATATAAGTTCTTTAAAGACATGTACACTTTTAAAATAAAATCTAAACATGACAAATCTAAAAAGGTTCTTCTAAGTGAACAAGTAAGCTCTATGTTAAAATTTGACACTCCACCTAAGTTTAAAGGTCTTGGAGTTCCTACTATTTCATGCTATATTGGTAATCGTAAAATTAAAAGTGCGCTTTTGGATTTGGGTTCTAGTGTTAATTTGATATCATATTCTATTTACTTAAAGTTGGGGTTGGGTGAACT
Source organism: Stenocereus thurberi (assembly GCA_002740465.1). Classification (NCBI taxonomy): domain Eukaryota; kingdom Viridiplantae; phylum Streptophyta; class Magnoliopsida; order Caryophyllales; family Cactaceae; genus Stenocereus; species Stenocereus thurberi. The sequence continues at coordinate 6,252 of NCQT01084464.1, read as the reverse complement.
AAAACCTTCCAACTGCACCCTTCAGCTTGCTGGTAGGTCAGTAAAGACTCCTAGTGGGCAAATAGATAATGTCATTGCTTAAATTGATAAAGCATTCTTTCCTAATGACTTTGTTGCATTGGGCATGGACCCTACTCGTGCTTCTAAGCAGATCTCTCTTATTTTGGGAAATCCCTTCCTAGCTACAGCTCGTGCCACCATTAGTTGCGTGTTGTGGGTGATGGATGTCTTGGTCATGAACATGAGAGTCAGGCTTAGCATTTTTAAAGCATCTTCTCAACCAATGTTTGAAGATGAATATGAATGCTTCTTCACTAATGTGATTGATGAAATAATTGAACAAGCTTTACGTGCTATTCAGAGTAATGATTTCTTAAGAACCTGTCTTTCCCATGGAGACTTAAGATTATTTGACTTACGAAATATAATGAAAGAGATGGATTCTATGCCAGATTTCACTCCTCATCTTAGGGCTTGCTCTTGGGTGTCCACTTATGAACCCCTTCCACCTTTGGCTAGCTCTCTTATGCCATTGTTTATTGTGTCCCCACCCACTGTTTGTTGTGTCCCCACCCAAATTTGAGCTGAAACCTCTTTTACATTCACTCAAGCATGTGTTTCTAAGTCCTAAAGAGGTCTTGCCTGTTATTATATCTTTTCTTTTATCTTGTGATAAAGAGAAAGAGTTTCTTCATGTCTTGTCTCATCATAAGGGTGTTGTTAGGCGGTTGGTTGCTGATTTGAAAGGGTTTAGTCCTACTATCTATATGTGTAAAATTCACTTAGGGGTTAATATCAAACATCTTAGGAAAGTACAATGCAGATTGAACCCCATATGAATGACATTGTCTAGAAAGAGGCAGCAAAGCTTTTAAATGCATGTATTGTCTATCCTATACTGATGGTCAATCGGTTAGGTCCAGTTAAAGTCGTCCCTGAGAAATCTAGCCTAACTGTGGTAAAGAATAATGATGGTGAACTAATTCCTACTAGACAGACCATAGGGTAAAGGGTGTACTTTGATTACAGAAAGCTCAATTCTGTCACTAGAAGGCCCTTTCCTCCTTCCCTTCATTGATAAAATTTTGAAAAAATTAACTGGACAAAGTTCTTGTTGCTTTCTAGATAGGTATTCTAGTTACAACCAAATACTTGTTTAACCTGAGGACTAAGAGAAAACGACCTTTGCATGCCCATCAGGTACATTGATGTATCAGAGGATGTCTTTTAGGTTGTGTAATGCACCTTTCATGTTTCAAAGATGCATGATGGCGATATTTCATGATTATATTGATAATTCCATGGAGGTGTTTATGGATGATTTCTCTATTTTTAGTTCTTCCTTTGATGTGTGTCTTACTAATTTGTGCACTGCGTTGAAAAGATGTGAAGAAGTGAATCTGACCTTAAGGTCGGAAAAGAGTCATTTTATAGTCCAAGAGGAGATTGTGCTGGGTTATAAAATGTCTAAAAAAGGGATTGAGATTGATAAAGCCAAGGTTGGTCTAATTTCTAATTTGCTTATTCCTTTTTCTATAAAGTTAAGTTAAATCTTTCCTTGGTCATGTTGGTTTCGATACAAGATTTATTAACGATTTTAGTAAAGTGGCTCACCCACTTACTAATCTCCTTATTAAATATGCTCGTTTTGTACTTGATAAGTCTTGTGTGAAAGCTTTTGAAAACCTTCGATCTTTATTGGTGTTAGCCCCCATTATGCAACCCCCTAATTTTTCTCTTCCTTTTGAGATTATGTGTGATGCATTACAACTTATTTTGCTATTGGGGTTGTTTTGAGTCAAATGGTGAATAGAATACCTCATGTCATTTACTATACTAGTATAACTCTAAGTGATGCTCAAAAGAATTATTCTACTATTGAAAAAGACTTGCTAATTATAGTATTTGCACTTGATAAATTTCGTCCATACCTTTTGTGTTCAAAAGTGATTGTGTTTACTTATCATACTACATTAGAGTATTTGTTGTCCAAGAATGATACCAAACTAGACTCACTAGATGGATTTTATTGCTCCAACAGTTTCATATTATGATAAAGGATAGGAAAGTTTTGAAAATTCAATTGTAAACCACTTATCTAGGATCTTTACTAAGTATATTGATGAATGACTTGAATTTTCTAACCATTTTTCCAATGAGCAATTGTTTGTTATGTCATATGCCCCTCTCCCTTGGTTTGTTCACATTGTGAATTACCTTGCCACTTGAAAGATTCTTCCTCATTGGTCCAAATAAGAGAAAGATAGGTTCTTTTCATAAGTAAGGCATTACTATTGGAAAGACTCCCATCTTTTCAAACATTGTCCTGATCAAGTGGAGCGTAGATGTGTCCTCAACAGTGAAATTTATAATATTCTAACCTTTTTTCACTCTTATGCTAGTGGTGGTCATTTGGTGGTCATAGGATAGCTGCTAAAATCCTACAATGTGGGTTTTATTGGTGCACTCTATTTCGTGATGCTCACCATTTCTATCTTGCTTGTGAGTCTTACCTTGTTAACGCATGGGTGTCTTGTACTATCGTGATATGATGCCTGTTTTCGCCTAGTCTAATTGTTCAAATATTCAATATATGAGGCACTGATTTCATGGGTCCTTTTCCCCCATCTTTTAGCTTTGTGTACATAGTGATTGTTGTTGATTATGTGTCAAAGTAGGTGAAACCCAGGCTACTAGGAGCAATGACCACAAGTTGTGGTTGAATTTGTTAAAGAGTACATATTTTATCGATATAGGAACCTAGAGCTTCCTCAGTGATGGAGGTAATAACTTTTGTTATCGGTCTTTTGAAGCTGACTTATAAAGTAACTACTTCCTATCACGCCCAAATTAGTGGCCAAGTTAAAGTGTCTAAACGTGAGATCAAGTCCATACTTAACAAAACTATTCAACCTGATAGGAAGGACTCGTCTTTAAGATTATATGAGGCTTTATAGGCTTATCTGACTGCTTATAAGACTCCCACAACAATGTCTCCTTACCAGCTTCTTTTTGATAAAGCTTGTCACTTATTAGTTGAATTACAACAGCATACTTTTTGGGCTATTAAAGTTTTTAATTTTGATATGAAGCGTATAAGAATGCTAAGATTTATAAAGCTAAAACCAAAGCTTTTTATGATAAAATGATTTCTCATAAATCTTTTGAACCTAATCAGAAGGTTTGGCTTTTTAATTCTAACCTTATACTGTTTCATGACAAGTTGAGATCTAGATGGGATGGTCATTTTGCTATCCAACAAGTGTTCCTTTTGGGGCAATCCAAATTTTGAATCCTCAAAATGGTCGAGTTCTTACTGTTAGTGGTCAACGTTTGAAACTTGTTATAACTAATGAGAGTGAGCCTGGTTTGATTAAGTCCATCAATCTAGTAGACCCTGGTTACTATGATTAGTGGATGGGGTGCTTGTTGAGAAGCAACCCAATCTTTTTAGAAGAGTTTGAGTCTTTTGCTTTTGTTTTCTTTTTGTTTAAGGTGTGCTTGCATTTAGAGTGTGATGCTTCACTTGGTTTTTGGCTATTATGCCTCGTAGTGGTTTTGAAGGTACTTTTGGAGTTGGATTGTTGGGCTTATATGAAAATGATTTCCTTGTGCTGTCAGGTTGTATTGCTCTTTTCTTCATTTTTCTCTTTATTATTATTTCCTACATTAACGACAATCTAAGGTCTATGTGTGAAAGGAAGAAAAATGAAAATTTTGAGAAAAATTGAAAAAAAATGAAATTTTGGTCAGGGGAGTTTGATCTTTGGAAGCACTTAAGTGTTCTAACTATGCACGTTCTGATTTTATTATGTGGATTTGATTCATGTGATCAATGCCCATTGGCTCAAAACAATTTTGATATGCTAATGTTACTATGTAACCGATTTTGAGTTCACGATATAACCTTATTTTCAGTGACATTATAAGCATTTAATAAATATTGAGTTCACCATTGACTTTCAATTAATAAATAAAATTAATTAATTAATTAACTTTTGATTCTATCCTGTAAGTTCAGGTTCTATCTTTATTCATAATTCTAATTAACTGAACATGTACTAAGTGCTTCTCTAAGTGTTATCTTCATTCATATCATTGTCCACTCAAAAAAAAAACATATGAACTTAAGTAACTTATGAAAAAGTTAAAAAAAGGGAAATCAAAAGAAAGAAAAAGACTAATAAATCGATTTGGCATTGGAGACCTGATTTTAAAGATGCTCTCGTGATTTTCACTATGTGGGGTAAAATTTTATATTTGCAAGCTATATGGTCTCATTGTGTGCTTAATTCGCTAAATCTTAGCCTATTGACCAAGTTGAAATTAAAAATGTTTGATAATAAGTTGTAGGTTGGTAGTGAATTTATTTAAATCACTTTGAGCAGAGTTGGGCATGGGTCGGTTCGAGTTGACCCATTTAATAAATGGGTCAATTTTGTATCAGCCTTATAAATAGTTTACATCTACTCAACAAGTGAAAAATAACATGTTTTCAAGCTAAACGGTCAAATCATGTCAACTTTGGGTTGAAATCAGTTTGGTTCATGTCGGATTCAGGTTTCTGTCAGTAAATAGGTTTGGCTCGGTTCAGTTTAGGTTGGGTTATTGTGTTAGGCCAGGCTTTCCCAACTCTAACTTTAATTAGACAGGTGTAGTTGGATATTTGATTTTCGTTCTTAATCTTGTAGATTGTTCTACTTGATGAGTTGAATGAATATGTGCATTATTATTACGCTTTGGTCGAGGACTAGCAAAATTGGTGCCCAGGAGTTGATAATTCATATTTTATATGCAATTTTACCTACTTTTAAGTCTTTGAAATACATTTTATAAGAGAATAATGCATATTTTATGTGACTTTTACGTGAAAACCAAAAAATGAATTTGGGCATGAAGTTGATTCACTCGACTTAGTTTTAACCCAAGCTCACATGTTCATATTGTTCAGGAGCCTACCTAAACAAAATAGCAGAAAAAAAGAGAAAATGAAAAAAAGAGCCATCCTAGCCTGATTGGGCCTATTCTTTAGCATTCGGCGGCCCATTTCATTTCATCCCCCAGCCCGCGGCTTAATGCACCTCTTAGCTCACTCCCTATCTTCCTTCCTCTACTTGGGCCTGAGCACCGCAGCCTAAGCACGCTTCCAGAACCTTACCAGCAGCCTCCAATCCACCTTCTTCCTCTCTCACTCTTCCCTATGATT
>NCQT01084456.1:26479-37152 GCA_002740465.1 Stenocereus thurberi | reverse complement strand
TTGGCCAAAAATCCACTAACAACTTGAATAACACCTAGCAGAACAAAATCAAACCAATAATGAAGACGAGCACAATGGTTTAAATTAGAACATGTTCCAACAATACCTTCATATACTACCAAATCCCTAGACAAAATAAAACTACTCATACATGATTAAATTAAACATCCAACCACTCTAAAATGATAAATCTAAAGAGAAAGAGAAGAGAAGAGAGAATAGTTTGCTCAGCCAAAATGCATGCTTGAATCTTCGATTGCAGAACCCGATCCCGTTTCATTGTGAATCTTCTTCTTCTACTTACTCTCAACTCTCCCTATAGTCCTAATCTACTTGAAGAGAGGAAAAGGAATGGAANNNGATGTGTGCGTTTTCTGCTGCTGAGAGACGCCCTATTTATAGGAAAACCATGATAATTTCAACCACATAGCCAAAAGAAAACAAAGAGGCAACAGTTTCTCTACTCACCACAGTCCGTGGCGGGCACCACGGTCCTACCATGATCTGTGCCGGAATCGGTTTTCTACTCTTTTCTTGCTCCATGGGTGTAGCAGCACATGGGTGTCTGTGGGGGAGGTCAAATTACATCTATTGAGGGTCAAATGCTCGGTAAAAAGACCTAAAATCCTACAAATCACTCCAAACAACCATACCCAAGAATAAATCGAGAATAGGAGTATGAATAATAATACTAAGCACATAATTCTCCTAAAAATGACACAAAATAGCCTTAAAATGATGTATATATTAAGCACTTATCACATTTCTAACACTTTTTTGTTTTATTTAAATGATGTTTTCATGGACAATGAATTTTTGTATTTTTTTGTCTACTTTATTATGAATGACTCATGACCATAATCCCCTTTTTTATTTGACTAATCTTTTTTCTACAAACACTTCCAGAATTATGCAAGATGTTAGAGTGTTATTACTAAGTAGTTGCACACATTATTGAAATTATGGTCGATGTTGGAGTGTTAATGCTATATGTAGGGTCGAGTGAACCAACAAGAGATTTCAAAAAATTTTAAATACGATAAGAAAAACTTGGAAAAAAATGAAAAAATAAAAGGTGGTCCACAGTAGACCCCATTTATCCCTCTAGTTTTTTGATGTAGAAATTTTAAATGAAGACTAGTTATGAGGAAAATTCACAAAGAAAGAATGAAATGAGATAATTAAAAGAAAGGACAACAAGAACAAAAATTTTTTTCCCCTAAATTTGTACAAGCATATTTGCAAAATATTGTGGCAACTTAGTTTTCAAAGCTGAAATCTCAAAATATTATGAATAGGTGGAAAAGAGAAGGTGAATCGCATCAGTTTAGGGCTACCGACTTAGCAGCATGATTTAGATCTTTAGGTCTTTAAATCCTAAGCTGTTTAAAGCGATTTTTTTAAAGACTCTTAATCTGAGCATGCCAATCATTCTGGAGTTTCTTCTCATTCCTCAAAGCTTCCTTCGATCAGGTATTTGATTCTTAGTTGAATCACATTGGCATGAAGGGTTTGAGAAAGATTGTTCATGAGAGTTTCACAAGCCTGCTTTCCCTTTGTGGATTGGACTACTAGATGTCAATTTTTTGACTACAACGCAATAATTTTGGAGGAGAGCTTCACGTTTTTTAGTTCTCATGAAGTTAGATCTGCCCTCTCACGGAGGAATTTGGTGGCAATTCTAGGGTTTCATCTTCGGAAAGGTCATCCCATCACAGCAGGAAGCAGCTGAGGCAATTATGTGAGAACCTTTTGTTGCTACTCCGTTTTTCTTACTGGGATCGTAAGATGGCTATGGATAGTCAATTAGTTAACACTCTTATGGGTTACAAAGTGATTTGCACCTGGGGGGATCGTCGAATAGGGAAATCCACATGGCGTACTTCTTCTATTTGATCCTGCCTATTTGTCAGCCCAAATGGCTTGGCTTCCACTGCATGCGTAATTCTTCAAATTCCTAACGGAAGAACCCTATGCCAATGGTCTTGACAAAGGCCATTATTGACTCAGACGAAATTGTTATGTCTTGTAACCGTATCCTCAATCATGGTAGTCTGTTGCTGCTGAAAGTTCATAATTGTTGGCTTACACTGTTGGCCTTTACAATGGAATTTCTCCATGTATTATTTTTTTCCAATTTCTTTATTACAGGTTTGGCTTTGATAGCGCATGTAGCTTATTGAACCTCCCAAAAGCATTTCTGCTTACATTGCAGCCCAGGTACTTGGTCGAAAAAAGCAGAATCAAAGTCACAGATCAGATTGTTTATCCTCTTCCATTAAGGGATAAGAGTCTTTTTTCTTATAAGGAGAAAATTCAATGGATATCATAGGTTTTTGGATGTCAAACAGAAGGTTTAAGTTCATGATCTTGATTTGCTTGGATAGTTTGCTTATATTTTCCCGATGCCCTTGTCTACATAGTGTGATCAAACACAAGGCAATCCCAATTTTTCATTGAGATCCCAATCTTGCTAAGCTTGAGCAAGAGCTCAAGCTTGCTAAGTTTGGGTGTTCATTTCTATAGTGCCTGCAAGCACTAAGGTTGATCAAGTGTATGTCACATCTCTGAAGCAGGAGGTGATTATGGAGGGTCGTAAACGTGACTTTTTTCCACCTGCGTCGGAAAATGGGCTAGCGGCAGCTACCCATACATTAACAAGATCGATGATACCTTTTGTTACGCTATATGTTGCTTTGGATTTAGTTCGCATTTTTATAATAAGCCCTTTAGCTTTTGGGCATTAAAACAATTATTATCAACTGTGTGTTTTATCTTATTTTTGTTGCTATCCTTAATTTGATTTTTTACACTTTCACTTATTATTATCTTTTTCATAAATGCTGGGATGGACCCTAGGTGGTTCAACGTATTATGCTCTTTTTTTGGGCATATTTGTGTACTATAAGTTTTTTTCTTTTCTTTAGTCGATGATTCGATCTATTATGGTCGTTTTTTGGTATATTTATGTGCTGTAAAGTTTTTTTTTTCTTTTTTTTGGCCGATGATTTGCAACTTCTTGGTCTTTGTTTCAACTTGCATCAAAATGTAAACGCTTTTGAGCCTTAACAGCGACCGCTTTTATGCCTATTAGATTTTGGCGGCAAAGATTTGTTGGCTGAAATAGTCACTTTGACACCCATCNNNNTTTTTTGAAATAATTTTTGTCACCCCACACCTATTGATAATAATTTTCAGTTACATCCAAAAACTTGTTTTAGTTTTTTAACACCCCTCCACATTTTTGCTTGTAGTCAAAAACTCTTAGAAATTGCAGAAAGACCCTCAAATTTGGATCAAATATGCAAATAAGCTATTTATACGTGTTTTAAGCGTTTTTAACTTCTTATAATGACTCGTTATCATAATCTACTACTTATATCTTAGATATTATACTTTCTATGGTTATAGACCCACCATGCTTAGTAAAATAGTTAAAGATTAATTAGAGAGTTTCGACCATTACCTGAACTTAGTTGGCCCTAGACTTTGGCGTTCATCTAGCTTTCGGTTTATAAAGATTGCTAATCTCAACCACACTTTCCTTAGATGAGGCAGAGTACAGATATGTTTTGTTTCCTATCTCAGACCATAGTCACTAATCAAGTTCTTTAGATTTTTAAAGAATAGTTTATCTTTAATCAAGAAATTATAATATTTAAGGCATAAGATTCGATTAGATAATGTTCCCTACTAAGAAACTTCTTTTATTGAAAGGTTGAAAGTGGAAATATTACAGTGAAAATCTTAATGAGGGACTTAAGTTAAGATCATTAGAGATGCTTGCTCATAAAGAAATGAGAATCCTGACTTCTTTTGTGTTAAAAAATGCTCAAATGGCCGTGTCTCTTTTCAGCACTCAACCTCCCTATTTATAGAGGGAATGGGGGTACATAGGATGCCATAATGACTACGGTACACATTGATTTTTCACGTGTCTATAGTACACACTGATGGCTATAGTACACTGCTTTGTTTTACAAACCAGACACTTATCAAAATAGTATATTAATGGAGCAACCATTTTTTAGAGCTTTTAATAATGATAAGACTAGTCATCATTATTGAGATCTTGCATGCCTTAATCCCCAATTATATCTTCCAGATTATCATTATCTGGATAATCATCAAAATCTTCATTAATTTGCTTAAGATGCTCTGGATTCCATTTTTCAAATAATTCAAGGAGATATTTCTTCTTTTTAGCTGCTAAGAATTTTTCAACTCCAACATTAAAGAGATAATAAAAAATATCCTCTAATACTACACCTTTCACCTTTATGTATTCTTCAAACTCATTATCATAGGCAAAAGTAGTATTTTCATAATGCATTAATGCTTTTTCTTGTTCGATTAATGCCCAACACTGATGAAAAATGTTGAAAAATCCCATGATTCTTGATAAAGCAGGATCAGTAACTAGATGTACTGATCGTCTAGGAATCCATTCTTGTCGATGATAATTTAAATCATCGCAATCAACGATCTGGATAAGATATTGGGCTGGTTTAGCTTTTTCATCTTTACACTCAATTAGGGCACTATAAAACTCTAAATTTAGGCATCTACAAACTGGAAACTTCATTGGACTATTAGGAGATGTGAGAATCCAATAGATCCTTGTGAAGATACATTACTGGAATTTAGTTAGGATTGAGAAAAATGGGAATTTTGGAACTGGAATTTTTATGAAATAAAGTACCATCCCATATTTCCAGGCTTTATAGAGAAGGTCATTTGGAGATAATGAATTTGCTAAGAAACTAACACCACAACTCCAGACCTATTAGGAAAGTAGATTAATGTACCCTATGACTCTCAAATATCATAGGAATAATGATGATAAAAGTCAATGCAGGTTGTATACCACCTATTGAATGATTTTTCTTGGACATGAGAACTTATTTTTTCTTTAATATCATAAGGACATTTAAAGTAATTAACTTGTAACTCTAGAAGGAAAAATCTTTGGGTTATTAGGTAGGTAATAAATATTAGGCCAAAACGTGATCTACTTTTTGTATGGAATTCTAAGTTATCAATAAGCAATATACTAGAAGAAGGAATCTGTTCTGGTAGGAATGAAATTTCACTAAGGATTTTCTCCTTTTCTGGTAGAAAGTTGGCTTTGATGATCACTATTAGCGAATTCTCGAGTTAAAGTGTCTGTTATAGAGTTCTTTGATCCCTATATATGTTCAATAGAGAAGAAAAATTGGTTAAGCCATAATTGCCATTGTAGGAATGACCCTTGTGTTTGCATATTTGATAAATTCTTGTACATAAAACCAAGTATTCCTTTGCAATTAGTGTGAATAAGCAAAGGTTTTGGGGCTAAAAAGAATAGAAAATTTTCAATTCTCCTTATGACTGTGAGGATTTCTTTTTCCAATGTGGGATAATTGCATTCTGCCTAATTAAAACGTCCACTGAAATATTTGCAGAGTTTTTCTCCTTCTTTAATTTTGCGTACTGCACTTCAATGTTCATTGTTGGCACATGCCTTAAGAATTGAATCATCTCCTTCATTAGGTAAATTAAGAACAGGAAGATCTTTACACATCTTTTGGAAGTTCTGGACTATCTTTATATCATTAGAGGTCCATGTCCAATTCACATCTTTCTTGAGTTTTTGTTGCAATGGTTTTCTCAGCTTAGCCAAATCTTTAATGAAATTTGAAGCATAGGTAAGGCATCCTAAAAATCTTTCTAGTTACTTCCTATCTTCAATTTTTTTAGAAAAATTTTCTATTTTTTTCAGAATATGTTTTTGTGGGATGATCTGTCCAACTTTTATCTTTAGACCTAAAAACTCAATTTCTTATTCAACATAAATGTATTTGTTTTTTTCAAGTATGATACCATGATCAATGCATCTCTGGGTGACAGCTAAGATATCATCTTTGTGTTGTTCTATGGTTTTGGAAAAGATAAGGATATCATTGATGCAAACTAAACAATAATGATTAAGGTCTTTAAAGATATTATCCATTCTTCTTTGAAATATTTGAAGTGCATGTTGAAAACCAAATGGCATTACTATGCATTCATAATGTCCTTGTAGGGTACTAAATGCAGTTAAAGGGATGCTTTCCTCATCCATTTTTATTTGCCAATATCCACTTTTGCAATTCGTTTTCAAGAATCAAGCGGCTCCTTGAATTCTATTAAAAAGGATTATTTTGTTAGGAATATAATAACAATCAAAGACAGTACTGTCATTAAGCTTTGTATAATTAATTACCATTCTTGCTTTTACTCTTCTCTCTTCTGCATGATTTCTTACCATGAAAGTAGGACTAGTGTGAGGACTCTTATTGTTTCTGATTAATCCTTTATCCAAAAGTTCTTTGATTTGTTTATCAAATTCCTGGATATCTTCGTGTGTATACACCATTTGTTTGACTTGAATAATAGTATTGGGACCTAAGAAGGTAATTTTTGCAAATGTCTTATCCTTATTTCAAAATTTTAGTGGATTATCAGAGTACAATTCTTTGCATAATTTTTCTTATTGTTCAACAATCTGTTCTTTAATAGATAACTCGAGTAATGAAATTATCAATGCTATCTCACATTATGCTAGCATTGCTATTTCACCACGCTGGCTACATGTAAACTTAATTTTCTAATGAGTGTAAACTTTACTTAATTTTTCAATAGGAACTGAGTGACCCTTAATTGTGAATATTATTTAGTTTATGGTCTGGGTGTGTGGAGAATATAATCTTTGAAAATTATTTTCAATGATTATATCATGAGAGAGTTGATCAGTAGCCCATAGAACTGGTGTAATACATTGAACTCCTCCTAATTCTATGGATAACCCTTCTACAGCTTCATGGTGGCTCATAACACTATTATCGACTATCCTTACTTGTAAAGCATTCTTGGCTTTTTTCTACATAAATTCTGGAAATAATGATATTTTTTTGAAGCATGCAGAATAATCACTATCAATGTAGACACATAATTTATATTTATTATATCCCTCTAAACATACTTTTATGGGGATATAGATGCTGTTAGGATTTATATTAGTAGCTTCATAACATATCTTCATAGTTATATTTTTGACTAATTCATCCTCATAGATTAGTTCACTAATAATTCTAGTTTTGTACCCAATAAGCTTTCTCTCTAGACTCATACTTCAATCTATACTGGGCCTTGCAGCCTCAAAACTCATTCTACTCATTTCACTGGCTTTGCTAATTATATCATCTTCTTTAAGCTCTTCTTTAGCTAATGAAGATCCTTCTCTGCAGTCTGACCTTGTACTCACGCTTCTTAATAATTGGGGTTTAGTGGTGATTTTGCCCTTCTCATCAATTTTTATTATTTTTATCTTATTAATCTTTGTAGGGTTGGCAAAGTTAGATATCTATGAACGATTAATTTTTATCTCCTGAGGATTGGACTTAATCCTCTGGATCTTTTCCATAGGGGTAGGACTTTCAAATTTTTTTGCTTCTATCATTGTTACTTTAGTCTTAGGGTCTATTGTACTGTCTAATTTGTAGATAATTTTTCTAAATATCCTTAAAGGATATCCTCCTCTTTTCATGTCTATTCCAACAGTTTTTATCTGAAGGGATAGGAAGTTTTTAGCAAACTCATCCTTTAGGTTCACATAATATCCAGGGCGACAATTAAATCATATCGATCCACTACATAGATTAGTCTTAATTCCTTTAATAATTTGATTATTAAATTTGATATGTCTAATATTATAGAGTAAAACATAAAGATCAATATCTTTATCATAATATTGTACTGGAGTAATTTGAACTTGGACACTTCTAATATGGATATACGTATACTTTCTATCTTTGTTATGCTTAAGGATATTTTTCTAATTAATTAGATTAAGTTCTCCAATGTCATACTCACAGTCCTTTATCTCCATATCTCCTACCATCATTTCACATATGTGTTTGTTTTTTAATTAAAAGATGGATTTTTTATGGATCATGTCTTTTCGGATTATGGGAAGAACCCAATCTCCTTTGAGTTCCTTATGATCATTATCTGCAACAAGCTCTTCTTCTTGAAGATCACCAATGCTGACATAGCTACTCTTCATCATATGACTTGTTTTTTCATAATCACTTTCTTCATATTCATTGTCTAATATTATTTTAACAATCCTTTGTTATTACTTAGGGTTAGGTCTAAAGCCTCATCTTCACTAAGTTCAACATAATCTAGGCCACCTAAGGTTTTAATAAGCTTGTTATTCTTTATATTTTTGCATTCATTAGCGTAATGCCCTACTTCTCTGCATGCTCAATATTTACAGTTGTTTTTCGCTGCAGGGCAATATGTAGATTTCCTAAAAAATTTATGTTTTTTAGGACTTGGTTTGTTATAATATTTTCTCTTATATTCCTCACCCCTTTGCCTATTAAAGCTCTTTTTCTTATTGAATTTTCTTTTCCTTCTTTTTTAAGATTCCTTTCCCTATTGGTAGGATGAATCCTAGCAAGTTAAAAACCGCTTCTTAACCTTCTTTTGCTTCTGAAGATCAAGACACTGCTCATTAATCCATTTTCTTAAATAAGATATTCTTGAACCAAGGGTATCAACAATATCAGGTCGTTCAAGCCATGCCATGTATTTTTAATTCGGAGTTTATTGGGTATGACAATTTATCATAGAACATACTAAGATTAGTTTCATTGTGCCCAACTTTGTAATAATATTGAATAAATTCAGCAATATAATTTTCTAGTTATCGCATATCCCATAATTCTATATTGTTAATTTTTATTGTCATTCTCTTGCTTTTTCTTCAAAATCAATTTTAGCTCCGATGAATTCGGTTTTGATTTCTTTGCACAAATTTCTGGACATAACAGCTGGTATTTCCATCATTCTTAATGTATTCTTACCGTCTTCACTTAATGAATCATACTTGTCAGCTATAGTGCCAGAAAAACTATGTTCTACATAGTTTAGGAAGTTTGCTACAGTCTATGTAATATTTATGTTTAAGATACGATTCATTCCTCTTTTCCAGTACTCAAATAATTCTTCTCTACTACGAGCTCCATCCATATTTAAGATATATGTAGTTTGGCTAATTGCGGTAAGACCAATTTCTTCAAAAGTTGTGGTTTTTGTACGGATAAATGCGAAGAAAAAATTACTTGTACGTCCTACTAGAATGTATCTAGGTCTTAAGAAATGAGTATTTCTTCTAGAAGGTTCACGAATTCTTTAGGCTTGACAACGACATTGTTAACTAGTGTAACTCTCCCACTGTACCTATGTCACTGTTCATCTCCATAATCTCTATTACAACTGATAAACCCAATGAACAGGGCGTTCCCGCCGTCCTGAAGGATAAGGCTCTATACGCGATGACTGGATGTAACATGGTCACTTATATATATCTTCAAACTTCATCCAATCATATACTAGTAATGACTAACTAATTTAAAGTTTACATCACCATAAACTTACATCACTATCTACTGAAGTACTTATCCAATGGTCTCCATATAACATGAACAACCACCACTATGAACCCATCCAGATGTAGCTGGATCCTCGATTTCTTCAAGTAGCTTGGTAGAATAAAGCAACGCCTGTGCATGCCTAAAACGAAACAGGAAAATATTTCGAATGGTGAGCCGAAGCTCAGTACATACATTATTGTATTATAAAATAACCTTGCAACATTGGTTGGACCCGTATTGCAATTCATTTTAAGTTAAATTAGTGACTGAGATAAATGTAACACTAAACTACCGATTATTATTTGGAAGTGAGCCCCTTGTAACTGTTACGATCTATAGATAGATGTACACATTCCAAGTCGATCGAGTGACCTAGCCTGAAGCCGTGTGGGTAACTGGAGGGCGAATGCCCTATAGATGGTAACCGGCAAGGTCACTAATTAAATGATAAAATACTGTATAAACTGATTCATTGATGTACTTACCAAAATGTGATAACTTTGATAAATGCACTCTGATTGCTAAAGACACAAGCAATGAATGTACTTAGGATCTTTAGAATGTAATCTGACTTGCAAAACATGTTTTTGACTTGATAAATATGTTGCAATTTGATAAGACTTATGCATAATGGGGAACGATAACCTAGGCCTCGACGCTGTCCATATAATTATAGGTATGTATAGTCAGTAAATGATATTCACTCACATACTTGAATAACTTAGATAGAAACTGAGTAATTAATGCAATTGTAACAGTTAGCAAATACTTAAATGATATACATAACTTAAGTAGTTCGATATAATGTTAAAACTGAATAAATGAAAGTCATTAAATCTGATATGAAGTAAGTGAAAATAGAATAAGCCACAATGAGACCAAAAGTAGAGAAGGACATAATGGTTGTCAACGGAAGATTTATTTTTTTGGTCTTTCTGAAGCAGATGACTAATACTTGTTTTAAGGCCCATTGAAGTACAACTTGGTTCAAGATAACATGGAGTACACTAAATTGGCATGGAGTACACTGGATTGGTCCGATACTTGATAGTGTGAGGCCAAGAGAGGTATAACTTGGTTCAAGATAACATAAATGACACTTAATTGGTCTGATAAACATGATTTCTAAATCATTACTCTCCCAATTTCTAATATTTCATTCATAAGTCCATTAAACATAGTTTTACACCCAAAATGAGTCGTTGAAAA
>NCQT01084456.1:8498-21042 GCA_002740465.1 Stenocereus thurberi | reverse complement strand
CCTCATCAACCCTTTCTTTGTCCGGGGAAGGTACACATAATCCAATTGTAATAGTCCAACCCTAAATCATATTTATTTATTTATTTAAGCCATGTTATTAATTTTTTATATTTATTTATCTTATTTAATCATCCCGGTTGGGCAAATTCATTTCAGACCCCACTTTGCAATTCCAGTTTCATTTACGCAACAAGTTTGGGTGAATCGATATTAGGCCCGGTAAATATGATTCGTTTTAAATTATCTTTCATAATGTCACCAAGATTCAATTTTTAAACATGCAAAATTTGGGGCCAAATTCATTTAGTTTGGCCCAATTCATTTGGGCCCAGATTTCAGTCCGATTCATTTTGGGCTCAAATTGTGGCCTGAACATTTCGGTGTAATTAAATTAAGTTAATCACCATAATTTGTACTAAACTTTGATTAGCAAAAAGCTAATTTATGGGAGGCTAAGCTAGCCAAGTGATTTTGGTTCATTTCTAACCAAGCAAAGCACACACACACGTCTCTCTTCTTTCTCTCTCTTTTTCAAGCTCAAGTAAGTAACCCTAACTTTGTCTCTCTAGATCTTTTTCATTTTGATTTTTGTTTATGTGATTTGAGTTTAGATCATGCTCTTTGCAAGGAAATAAGAGTTATTTTGATATTTTTAATTGTTGACTAAGTTTAGAGCATGCTAGGGTTTAGTGTTATTTATGATCATGCAAGCTTAAGATTGGAAGCATATTTTTCTTGGATTTTTTGTGTTTGATTTACTTGGTTTATTCTCTAATAATATTTGTGAGGTGTTTTTGATGATTTTGGATGAGATGAAGAGGAAGCAAGTTGGTTACAAGGTAGGGTTTTGGCAAGTAATACATGGTTTGAAATATTTTGGCATTAAGCATGTTGTTTGATTATGTTTTGATGCAAAATAAACCTTTGATGTGTTCTTTGACTTGAAAAAATAATTTGGTGTGATTTTTCCATAAAGGGGTGAATTATGAAAATTTTTTCAATTGATTTAAAAGTCGTCCATTTGCTCATTTATGTAAGTAAAGGTGATTATGGGTGTGTTTGAAGTGATTTTATAAAGAGAGGAATTGAAGAACATATGTAAAGATAATTATAGAGTATTTTGAGGTAAAATGGTTATATAAGATGATGTGAAGAACTAAGTATAGTTTACTGATCTTAAGGATTGATTTCAGAGGGAAATCATGTGAAAAACAAGGGTGAAAGCATGGACAAAAGGCTGGATAGACTAAAAATAAGGGTCTATTTATGAGAAAACTGGTACTGTTTGGGCAGTTGAAAAATTGTGATTTTTGGTGGGTAGATAGGTCAATGAGGCATCTTTCAAATGCCTATTGAATAACCGCATTTCGAGTTCTGTGGAAAAAGTTATGGCTATTTTTCTAAGACTGTGTAGGATAGACGCGAGCTGTGCACAATTGTGATTGAGCCCAATTTTAAAGACCATGTTATGGTTGTTGGGTTTTACACTGCAAATAAAAGTGTCTTGGGACTTCTTACTCTTTTCATATTGGGATTTTATAGCTTAATTATATGTCAGGGGTGAAAGTTATGAATTCCCTAAAGTGGACTTTGAATCGGTAACAACTTTGATTGTACTTAGAACCTTATTTGGTTTGAAAAACTAAGCTGTATGGTATATGCATTGAAATTAAAGAAGTGAGGAGGTTGACAACTCAAGATCAGTATTTGTTGGTCTAAGTCATACGTTTAAATTTATTCTATACCTATCACCACTCCAATTGTCCTCAAACCTTTGTTATCAATCTCAGAAATATCAAAAATCCGTGATCACTTATAACCATCAAGGTCTTTCTTTGATGATCTCAATTATTCTACCTTGATCATTTTCACTCTAACATTATTTCACTTTGAGTTAAATTATCCTAATTCATTTAGTTTTCAGATCATATTGGTAGAACTTATCTTCTATTGAAGTATTTGAGTTATGGATGCCTTTTAATGAATTTCTATTACAATCACACATTATGAAAGTGAAGATTGTGTACTTATTACATATACCTATAATTATATTTTTTAAACACAAATTGGGGCCTAGCCTATCGTTTCCCATTGTACATAAGTATTATCAAGTGAGATTGCATTTTAAAGACTTTAGGTACGCTCATTGCTTGTATTTTTAAAAATCAGCACATATTTATCAAAATATAATATTTTGATAAGTACATCAATGAATGAGTTTAATTAGTGATTTCTTACATAATTATTGACCCTATTAGTTATTAATTACAGGGCATTGCCCTTCAATTACCGTGCGGCTTCAGACCAGGTTCCCCCATCGGTTTGATAGGTGTACACTTATCCATATATCGTAACGGTGTCAAGGGGGTTAACTTTCAGATAATAACTAGCAATTCTATTTATATTCATCTCATTCACTATTTTGACTTAAAATGAATTGCAAAATGGGCACCCAACCAATTTATTCACTGATCATCTAACAATAAAGGAGTGCATGTACTGTACTTAAGCTCACAGTTCGAAATGTTTTCATGTTTTGTTTGAGGCAAACGCTCAGTGAATTGCTCTCATACTAGTAAGTCAGCCGAAAGTCATGCTAGCGAGTCATCCGAGGAGAATAATTAAGGAAGGCAAATTTGGATGATTCAACAGTGATATAGACCCTACATACTTTAGAGTTGTATTTTCTAATCTTCAGTATGTAGAGGTGTAAGCTCTATGGTGAATTCCTTTGCTGTAGTGTATAAACCTTTGGTCGGTTGATTAGTGAATACAAATGGTTGAAGTACACTTACAGCAAGCTTTGTCCTTTTAGACGGCGGTAGTGCTCCGATCATTAGGTTTCTTAGCTGTAATTGAGGGAATCAGAATAGTAATTGCAAATAGTAAAACATGCTTAATTAGGGGGCATTACAATTTTGGTACCAGAGCCTGGTTGATTTCTTTGATGGATATGGAGTATGGAGAGTAAAGATTGGAGCGTGAGAAGGTTATTTAGTAAAGGTTATTAATATATCATTAGAGATTTATGACAGTAGAGATTTATGATATTAGAAATTCCTGTTTATCTCTCCCATGTTTTTCACTTATATTCCTCCTTGTTATATGGATGCATATGCAGTGAATATGAAGTCAGGTACTTTTGTGGTCATTCGCATCTCTTTACTACATGCTAGGAAGGTAGTCCACTTATATGACCTCTATTACGAGTTTCCTAGCCATAGATGTGGTCCATACCTCTATAGACAGTTATGGCCAGTACCTAAAGTTGCCCTTTGGAGTTCATTATTAACATTATAGAGTTCATAGCCCTAATGGGCACATTGTAATAAGGTTTTTCTAGATCATGATAATCTGTGGAGAATCCTTCTAAGATATATGAGCATACTTAACATTAGGGTATCATACGGTGCAAGAGACGAACCATTATGTACAATCTTAGTTTGACTGTTCCAGTATTGGATTCTGTGTATCGGACAAAAGAAGGGTTTGATGAGGGCCATATCAGGACAGGGAGTTATGTGAACTAGAGTTTATCATAGTAAATATATGTGAGCACTTGGGCATGGGTTATCAAGCTGACAAGAGTGGGAGACTCCATGTTATTACATTTTAGCAAGCATATCANNNNTTACATAGAACCAATGTAGAGAGCATTCCAAGATAAGCAGGAAACAAGGTGGTAAGTAAGTGAGATACTAAGGTGATGAAATTATTCTAGTATTAAGAGCAATGGAAGTAACTTCTAGAGTATTCATTTTAATAAGAGTTTTCATAGGGGTATGTAGGATATAAAGGAAAGGACCTGAAGAAGTGATATGTATGTACACCTGTTACGTTTACTTTGCTAGTATGCACATCACACTCTTAAGGGACTTTCAGAGATGTTGTACGTACTTTAGTTATGAGTTATTCGATGACCAAGTATTGAGTGAGGTAGAGAATCGGAGTAGTATAGTAGGCTATATCTTTTATTACTTGAATCTTGTATCCTTAACCATGTTCACTTACTAGCTTCTGCTGTATCATTCTCCATAAGAGATAGTTATACAGAGACCATTTAGAGAGAATATGGGATTAGATTGCTTTGTTCAGAAAAAGGTGCCAGTTTAGCTCAACTCATGACGTGGCAGCAGAGTTGCAAAGCAAGTGGATCATATGAGGTTATATTTTAGCCCAACACTTGGGTAACTTATCTTATAAGCAATTCAAACCCAAACAATCATGATCATTTACCTCGCTGGCTATATAATGGAGCCTATAATGATTCCCAGTGTGCACGCCTGTGTAATTTGTAATTCTCCCAAGAATATTTTATCCTCTCTGCTTACAGTTCAGTCATTAGTGTGTTCATATTTCATTGTCTTATACTCTAACTCCTTGTTCCTATTCACTTATTGTTGTAAAGCATCTTGTCTTATGACCTCAATAGAGTTCAACAAAGCTAAAAGATTTAAGGGTTGTTGTGAGGTATAAAGTATTTATAAGCTATGTTGGACTAGTTGAATGAGTCACTGGCTATATGTTAATATGTATGGGTGCATGTTTTCATTTAGTTAGGAGTTGTATTATATGTTCATTTCTCTCATTTGTTCAAACCTCATAATTGTATATTCCGGTGTATACACCGTTGAGTTATGAACTCCGGCATGTGGCCATTGAGCTATTGAAATATTTCGTTCCATTTCAAGTATCTATTGTAAGGCTTGAAGCCTGGATTTGGTCAGTTATAGGCGAAACTCTGTTCGTTTTTGTCCTAGGATTTAAGGGTTTCATTGAGGCACATTAACATATTTGACGTCGAATTCAGTAATGTTTAAAACCTAATGTAGGGATGCCTTTTGCACCTTCCTAAGAGATTATTACAGTGCCAATGTACATGTACCCCTCTACATAGGGAAAATGCCTTATAGGGCTATATCTTTGGGTTAAATCAATATGCGATGGACATTACAGTGAGTACTTATGTATGTTGATGACAGTTTAGTAGTATAGCCATGTTACTCGATATTATATGGGTTGTATTGA
The DNA here is from genome assembly GCA_002740465.1 of Stenocereus thurberi. NCBI lineage: Eukaryota > Viridiplantae > Streptophyta > Magnoliopsida > Caryophyllales > Cactaceae > Stenocereus > Stenocereus thurberi. The sequence continues at coordinate 16,014 of NCQT01084456.1, read as the reverse complement.
GTGTGACAAGTTGTCATGCAAATGGAACATCTATTTTTGTCACAAAGCCCTTATTTTGGCAATGCTCCTATTACATCTAGTCATTGACTTACCTTTGGCCCAGCCCTTGGATTGCTCAGGGTATCATTTCGTGGCTCATAGTACTCACTTGTTCTATAATAGTTCTTTGTCCAGACCATTTGGTTTAACGGCCTCATCTGACATCTAAACCATGCCAAGTATCACTTATTTTTTGCAAGAATGCTTTTTCATATAGTATTTCGTGTACTGGTTGTTTACTTTACTTATCTACTTCTACCTAGTGTTGTTTAATTTCTCTCTTCATTCCAAGCCCTAAAAGGGTGCGTGTTTTTTTTTTTTTCCTCTTTCTAGCATGACCTCTCATGTTCTTACAAACTCATTGTTAAGTCTGGAATATAGTTTTTTGTTCAATTCTAAATGGTAGTCAATATTCCGATACTATTGACTGTTATCATCTTTTTTTCGTTCTCCTGGGAGCATATTCATACATGTATCTTAAATCTCTTTTATTCATTGTGGAATACCTATATTAGTGTTGAGAGCGTGTTCACGCATATACCTTATACTCCATTTATGCGTAATGATATGCTCGTCTGACTTGCTCTGAATTCATAAGGTGATCCATCTCTTATTGGTGTGGGTGATTATTATAATCCTCTTACTCTTCTTATTTTGAACTTCAACTGCCACACATATATCTTATATGCTCATAAGTAAACTCCAACTTTTCTGTTTAATCTTATTACTGGACTTGAACTAATTTCATATGAGCAAAGACATGTTTTTAATATCACTTGTTCAATCTATTTACTTATCCATTGGTACTTTGCTCGTCTAATCTATTAATCTATCCATTGCACTTTAGCGGTCCAATCTATTGATCTATTTATTGCACTTGCAATTCTCACACCTATATCTTGTATCCTCATAAGTAAACTTCAGTAATCCTTATTTAATTTTATTACCATACTTGACTTAGCTGCATATTAGCAAATGCATGTTCCCACTGCAGCCTATTCAATCCATTCATCTATTCAGTAAACTTTACTTGTTTAAGCTATTTATTTATCCATTGTACCTTGTTTATCCAATCTATTTCTCTATTTATTGTATTTTGTTTCGCCACTCTCTCGATTGCATTTATCCTGTGAATGGTATCTAGAAAGTCACCATGTTAGAACTCCGTCGCTCACCATCTTTTTTTTAAATCATCAGCTAAACTCGAAGGTAATGCCCCACGCCATCTATCTTCTTGGATAACTATGCATTGGATCCTTTATAATCAATACTTATAAACCATGATTCTTGTGGCATTATGGTTCAAAATTCTGGATACACTCATGGTTATCTTTATTCTAACCGTCCTATGATAATCTCTTATCTTTTCTAGCCTCATTTTTCATTTCTTTTGTATGTAATGATTCAGTTGACTAACAATTCCATCGCTCTCATCCCTAGCCATGGTCATTTCGTCACCCATTATCAACCGAGAGCAGATCCTTGAGTAGTCTGATGAGGTGAGATCATGTGATGCATTAAGAATGTCATATGAGGACTTTTTGATAAGGGTATAGTCTCAAGCACTCTCTAATTATACTGGAGTGAGCCAGAAGAGACATTGAGTATAAGGTTAGAGCTAACCTAAGCAAGCATTAAGAGAGAAAATTTAAGTGCATGTTGAGGTGATACAGGGTCAACAAAAGAGTTGTGCTTGCAAAATAAGGAGACAACCAAAGTCTCAGATGGGTTATAAAGTATTTCAAAAGGCTTTTATAGTCAAAGATAGTAGGAGACCGACTATCCAGGGACAATTAGGGACTAGTTACATCGGGCCTTATGATTCATTGAAAGGTTAAATCATGTAGCTTGTTGACTGTACCTACCTATTTAACTCGGATGCATATTTAATGTATTTTATAACTCATAATAGTATCAGAGTACTTATTAGGGTATACAGCAGTTTCCATTAGTGGATAAGGTGATGAATTTGTAGTGAGCACCGCCTCACTAGTAACAAGGTTCTTTTCTTTTGAAGAGAATATTAGTTTTGAACCCAAGTAATTGAGTTCATTGAAGCTAGTGTGTGAGAAGTATCTGGATCTGCTAATAAATCATGGGATTAAGCAGTTATACAATATGCAGATACCTTTAATCCCATAGCTTGTCGATTAGGTCTACCTATATAACTCAAACACGTGCATAACGTGTTTTTTACCTCATAACTCAGGCAGTACATTTTAGATCCTGACCATGCTCTCTTAACTAGATCCATTGCGGTCACTGAGGGTCTCGCGTTTGAAGAGCACCCAGTTCGGATGTTGGATGACAGGAATCAGTAGCTATGTATCAAGCAAATATCTTTAATCAAAGTACATTAGCAAATCATACCTCCTCAAAATCCAGCTAGGGAAACTGAGGGTGAGATGCAAGCCAAGTAGCCATATCTATTTAAGATAAACTTGCATGTTTTGGCAAAGCTCATAAGTTTCAAAGATGAAACTCTTTAAGGGGGGACAACTGCAATAGTCCGACCCTAAATCATAATTATTTATTTAATTAAGCTATGTTATTAATTTTTCATATTTATTTATCTTATTTAATCATCCCAATTAGAAGAATTCATTTTAGGTCTCACTTTGCAATTCGAGTTTCATTTACGTAACAATTTTGGATGAATCGATATTAGGCCCCGGTAAATGTGATTCGGTTATAAATTATTTTTTATAATGTCACGAAGATTTAATTTTTAACCATGAAAAATTTGGGCCCAAGTTCATTTAGTTTGGCCCAATTCATTTGGGTCAGGATTTCGGCCCGATTCATTTTGGGCTCAAATTGTGGCCCAAAAATTTTGGTGCAATTAAATTAAGTTAATCACCATCATTTGAACTAGACTTTGATTAGCAAAAGCTACTTTATGGGAGGTTAAAAGCTAGTCAAGTGATTTTGTTTCATTTCTAACCAAGCAAAACATACACACATCTCTCTTCGTTCTCTCTCTTTTTCAAGCTCAAGTAAGTAACCTAACTTTGTCTCTTTGGATCTTTTTCATTTTGATTTTTGTATATGTGATATGAGTTTGGATCATGTTCTTTGGAAGGAAATAAGAGTTGTTTTGATATTTTTAATTGTTGATTAAGTTTGGAGCATGCTAGGGTTTAGGGTTATTCATGATCATGCAAGCTTAGGATTGAAAGTGTGTATTTCTTGGATTGTTTGTCTTTGATTCATTGGTTTTAATCTCTAATAATGTTATGAGGGTGTTTTTGGTGATTTTGGATGAGACAAAGAGGAAGTAAGTTGATTACAAGCTAGAGCTTTGGCAAGTAATATGGTTTGAAATATTTTGACATTAAGCATGTTGTTTGATTACATTTTGATGCAAAATGAATCTTTGATGTGTTCTTTGACATAAAAAAATGATTTGGTGTGATTTTTGCATAAAGGATTAAATTATGGAAATTTCCCAAATTGATTAAAAGTGCTCCATTTGTTCATTTATGCAAGCAAAGGTGATTATGGGTCTGTTTGAAGTGATTTTGTAAAGAGAGGAATTGAAGGACATATGTAAAGATAATTATGGAGTACTTTGAGGTAAAATGATTATGTAAGATGATGAGAAGAACCAAGTTTGATTTACTAATCTTAAGGACTAATTTTAGAGGGAAATTATATGGAAAACAAGGGTGAAAGCATGGACAAAAGGCCATGGATAGACAAGAAATAGGGGTCTATTTACGAGCAAATTGATACTGTCTGTACAGTTAAAAAATTATGATTTTTGGTGGGTAGATATATCAATGAGGTATCCTTCAAATTCTTTTTGAATCACCTCTTTTTGAGTTCTGGGAAAAAAAGTTATTGCTATTTTTCTAAGACTGCGCAGGATAGACCCAAGCAATGCACAATTGTAATTAAGCCCAATTTTAAGAACCGTGTTGTAGTAGTTGGGTTTTGCACTGTGAATAAAAGTGTTGTAAGACTTCTTCGTCTTTTCATATTGGAATTTTATAACTCAATTGGTGGTCGGGGGTGAAAGTTATGAATTCCGTAAGGTGAACCTTAAATCGATAACAACTTTGATTGTACTTAGAACCTTATTTGGTTTGGAAAACTAAGCTGTATGGTATGTGTAATGAAATGAAGAAGTGGGCAAATTGATAACTCAAGATCAGTGTTTGTTGATCCAAATCGGTGTATTTAAAGTTATTCTGAGCCTACCACCACTCCAATTGCCCTCAAACCTTTATTACCAATCTTAGAAATATCAAAAATCTGTGATCAATTATAACCATCAAGGTCTTTCTTTTATGATCTCAATTATTCTATCTTGATCAGTTTTACTCCAACATTATTTCATTTTGAGTTAAATTACCCTAATTCACTTAGTTTTCAAATCATGTTGGTAGAACTTATCTTCTATTAAATTATTTGAGTTGTGAATGTCTTTTAATGAATTTCTTTTACAATCACAAATTATGAAAGTCAACGTTATTTACCAATTACATATACCTATAATTATATTTCTTAAACACAAATCGGGGCTCAGTTTATCATTTCCCATTATGCATAAGTATTATCAAGTGAGATTGTATTTCAAAGACTTCAGGTACATTCATTGCTTGCATCTTTAGAAATCAGCATGTATTTATCAAAATCATAATGTTTTGGTAACTACATCAAGGAATTAGTTTAATCATTATTTGTCATATAATTAGTGACCCCATCAGTTATCAGTTACAGGGCGCTGCCCTGCAGTTAGCCGCTCAGGTTCAGGCCAAGTCCCCATATCAACTTGGTTGGTGTACACCTATCCATAAATCATAACAGTATCAAGGGAGTTCATTATCAGATAATAACTAGCAATTGCAGTTTACATTCATCTCATTTACTAGTTTGACTTAAAATGAATTACAAAGCGGGTGCCCAACCAATTTATACGTCGATCAGTTAACAATACACGAATACATGTACTAAGGTTCAGCTCACAGTTCGAAATATTTTCATGTTTGTTTTAGGAAAACGCTCAATGAATTCTCTCATACTAGCAAGTCAACTGAAAAGCATGCTAGCGAGTCAGCTGAAGAAAATAAGCAAGCAAGGAAAACTTGGATGATTTAACAATGATATAGACCATGCATACTTTAGAGCTGTATTTTGTAATCTTTAGTATATAAAGGTGTAAGCTCTGTGGTGAATTGCTTTACTGTGGTTAATTAGTGAATGCATATTGTTGAGGTTATACTTAACTATATCATCTCTAGTATACTTACAGCAAGTCTTGTCCTTTTGGGACGGCAGTGAAGCCCTAATCATTGGATTTATTAGTTGTAATTGAGGGAATCAGAATAGTAATTGCAAACAATAAAACATGCTTAATGAGGAAGCGTTACACTAATACTCGAATAGTCAAACTAAGATGGTACATAAGGGTTCGTCTATTGCACTGTAAGACACCCTAAGTTAAGTATGCTCATATATCTTAGGAGGATTCCCCATAGATTATCACAATCTGGATGAACCTTATTGAAATGTGCCCATTAGGGCTATGAACTCTACAACGATCATAACGAACTCTAAGGGGCAACTTTAGGTACTGACCACAATTATCTATAGAGGTATGGACCACAACTGTGGCTCTGAAACACATAATAAAGGTCATATAAGTGAGCTATCATGCTAGCATGTAGTAAAGAAATATGGGGGGTCACAGCAATACGCAACATCCTATGCACTGTAGAAGGATCTATCGACTATACAAACATAAAAGATGAATATGAAAGGGGTAAACATTCATTTTCGTGGTCTGAAATCTCTAACCATGCTATAATAGATCTCACTAATACATGTTATCAACCTTTCATCCCAACCATTCGTTCTTCATAATTCTATTAAAATATACTCATAACCCTACTCTGATACCAAAACTATAACGCTCCTACTATACCTTTGTCATTGTTCATCTCCATAATCTTTGTTACAACTGGTAAACCCAATGAACAAGGCGTTACCTTCGTCCCGAAGGGCAAGGCTCTATACACCATGACTAGATATAATATGGGCCACTTATATACATCTTCAAACTTCATCCAATCATATACAAGTAACAACTAACTAACTTAAAGTTTACATCACCATAGACTTGCATCACTATCTACTAAAGTGCTTATCCAATGGTCTCTATATAATATGAATATACACTACTATGAACTCATCCAGATGTTCTTGGACCCTCAATTTCTTCAATTGGCTTGGTAGAATAAAGTAACTCCGGTGCATACCTAAAACAAAACAAGAAAACAATTCGAATGATGAGCCAAAGCTCAGTATATACATTATTGTATTGTAAAATAACCTTACAACATTGGTTCAGCCCACTTTACAATTCATTTTAAGTTAAAATAGTGACTGAGATAAATGTAGAACTGCATTGCTGATTATTATATGGAAGTGAGCCCCTTGTAACTGTTACAATCTATGGATATGTGTACACCTGCCAAGCCGATCAGGTGACCTGGTCTAAAGCCGTGTGGATAACTACCGGGTAAATGCCCTATAGATAATGACTGGTGGGGTCACTAATTAAATGATAAATCACTTTATAAATGGATTCATTAATGTACTTACCAAAACGTGATAACTTTGATAAATACACTCTCATAGCTAAAGATACAGGCAATGAATGTGCTGGGATCTTTAGAATGTAATCTGACTTGCAAAACAAGTTTTTGACTTGATAAATATATCGTGACTCGATAAGACTTATGGGCTTTGACGCTGTTCATATAATTGTAGGTATGTATAGTTAGTAATGATATTCACTCATATATCTGAATAACTTTGATACAAGCTGAGTAATTAATGCAACTTTAATAGTTAGCAAATACTTAAATGATATACATAACTTAAGTAATTCGATAAAACTTTAAAACTGAATAAATGACAGCTATTAATTTGATATAAAGTAAGTGAAAATAGAATAAGCCACAATGAGACCAAAAGTAGAGAAGGTTACAATGGTTATCAATAGAAGATTGATTTTTTCGGTCTTTCTGAAACAGACCACTAATATGGGTTTTAAGGCCCATTGAAGTACAACTTGGTTCAAGATAATATGGAGTACACTGAATTGGCATAGATTACACTGGATTGGCCCGATATTTGATAGTGTGAGGCCAAGAGAGGTATAACTTGGTTCAAGATAACATAAATGACACTTGCTTGATCCGATAAATATGATTTCTGAATCATTATCCTCCCAACTTCTCATGTTTCATTCATAAGTCCATTAAAGAGAGTTTTCCACCTTAAATGAGTTGTTGAAAACCATAGAAGCTATTAAAGTCACTATACTTGGTATTTTCCTCTGCAAAATCCACAAATCATAAAATACTCCCACAATACATATTTGTCATCTTTTCTATCCATAATTGAGCTAAATGCCCCATTAAACCCCATAAACAGTTTTTCCCCCCTTAAATGACCTTACTTGGCC
>NCQT01084446.1:8223-19090 GCA_002740465.1 Stenocereus thurberi | reverse complement strand
GCCATTTCATTATTTCCTGCCATCTAGATGGATAAAGGATTGGGCTTTGACTTCAACTTTGATCTTGCAGGTGGAGTTTCCCCAACTTCTTCTGGAGATAGTAATGTCCCAGTTTATAGACTTTGGTTGTATACCTTCTCAGCCTTTCCTATCCTAATTGATACTGAAAAGTGCTCACAAATGCCTCATCTCATTACTTCTTTTTTCCAAAAGGCAAGTAAAGATCTATAAAGAACCACGCTGATGAATAAAGTAACACCAAATACTAAGAGCCTAACATACTCATTTGATGCCGCGAATGCAGACCAATCACAGACTTAGAACAACCGAACTGGACACATCTATACGTCAGCTCTACCAGGAACCCAGTTGGGTTCCTATGGGCCCAAGAAGAACATAACATCTACCCACTCAACTGAATGTAGACTGGCATGCAAATTGCCTTAATGTGGGAATTCGAGCGGGCTCTTTAGTGTAGATAGCAACTGCTAAATGAGGGCATGACTTAGATTAGGGCCTATCCTAGTTTGAATTAGGAGCCCTTAGAGCTTAATTGGACCAAACGTCATTTGATCCTTCACCCATTCTACTAGACTTGACTTGTACTAGCATGGGCTTTCTTGAAACCTAAAGCATCAATGCGTAAGTCCTTGGGTTAGAAGTAGTTCGGTTGCATAAAAACACGTTCCACATCAAGCATACAAATGAGTTCTATCCTAAGCCAAGTTCTAAATTGCAACAATTAGATAAGGTTTAGAATAATGCTCACACGACATAGACGCTTCGTCATCTAAGTGATGCATAACAATACTAGAACATTCGATTCTTTACCCATGTATAATGTGCTTTAAGGAAAGCATGTTACGAGTGGGTGAAACATTTGCCTGCTTAGTTGGAAGTTTTAGTGGACCCACTGAGTGACTAATATTTTTCTGGAAAGGTAGTAGTAACAAGGTTAAATCTAAAGGCTCTGTCAGTCCCAGCAAGGCAAACCCTATAATGTAGGATGCCTAATGTAAGTTCATTTTAAAGGGCTTTCTAAAGTTCCCTCGAGTAATCCTTAAAGTGTGGACCATTAGATTCCATAGGTTAGACTAAGGATCTAAATTCTAGAGCGAAGGTATGATATTATAATGAAATACATCACGATATCGCTTATCATCGCTAATTGCTTCTAGTAATAAAAACAAAAAATCAAAATTAATTCAACTTAAACACAAAGCATGCAACATGTTAAAATAAGAACCACAAAATTTTAAAGAAGCAATTACACAAAGAAACAATGCAAATAATTACAGCGGGTAGGGACCACACTAATTAAAAATTACATCTTAGCTCAAAACCCGAAACTAAATAAAATAAGTAAAAGGAAAAGACAAAGAAAAGGAAAGATAACTAAAGTTGTTCCCTCGGGTTGATCTGTCTGATCTATTTGGGAACTAACCAGTATTTCAGCAAAGTAACGCTAGTCAATCAGTTCTCTCACATTTAGTGTCTCTTATCTCAATTTTCAGTATATTTTTGTCTCAAGTTTTCGGTCAGTTCAATCCTGGGGGAGCCTCCCATTTTAGCTCATAAAGGATAAAGCAAACTAATTAAAAAACCCAAAAAGAGGCGGAGTTATCTCTTAACAAAATTAATCTAATTAGTTACATCTTATCAGATAAATTTTTATCAGGTGGGATGCATTTTGGATGCAGGGAAGAAAAGATGGGAACCTGGCGGGACTCCTGCTAGCTACTAGGGAATTGAAATAGTTCCTAGTCGGTTCAGGTCAAAACCTAATCGAGTTCTGGATTGCTTCCTCAGTTATGGGCCACGCTGGATGATTGCCCTCTTAAAGTATGAGATTCTCTTTTTTTAGGCTCAATTAAAGGTTAATCCTATTTAGCCCTCAAATACACATATTGGGGCATAGGTTTCATCATCGAATATTTCATCAAATTTGAGACACTTTCGTAGATGTCTACAAAATGATATGAATCACCCATTATGAATTCATATTAAGTATATTCTGCTTAAGTTGTTATTGTAAACATAAATTTTGAATCTAAAATAAATAAGACAAGAAATATGAACAAATTTAACCTGTATTAATTTCTGAAGGTATGATTACAATCTTTGTATATTTGTTATAAGATGAACAAATAAATAGCTCCTCCTCTTCGATCTCCAACTTATACTTGAAAGACGATCGATTGACTTGAATCGCAATCAAGTTGATTGACTGGACTTCCTTTGGATGAACTTCAATGAAGTTAATCTTGAAAGAGGACCTAAGAGGTTTGATATCAATTAAGACAAGTTTTCTTTGATATTCGAAAGTAGATGGTGCGCATTTGAAGTGCTTGTGATCTCCCTTCAAACAATATCCTTTAGACAAATTAAACATTTGAATCTTCAGAACGCCGTGGGAGTGAATGAGTTTTTCCACCACTTGAATATGAGGTAGTGATATCCTATTTATAGGGAAACCTATTAGGATCTGCGACTTGATTATCGTCTTAGGCTGTTAACATGATAGTCAATTTGACTTTTGACATGGTATCATTTGAGCCATGACTTGATAGCTAATTGGACTTTTGACTTTGTAATCATTTTGGTCATGACTTGATAGTTGATTCGATCCAATTTATTTAAATAAATTAAATTAATTAAATGGCTTAATCCCAAAATAATTAATTTATATTTAATATATAGTATGATACATATTATTAAATTTTTTATGCCTACAAATTACCCCATCGAGAGCTGACTATATTAAACAACTTTAGAGTGCTTGATGCAATCTGTCTCGAAGATTAATTCAAAATTTTTAACAGCCACCAGGTTGATGCTATTGACTTGATAGTATTTTCAACGAGAACTTTTTTTTTTTGAATTGTAACTTGACTCCTTAAGCGCTCTAGTTCAAAATGACTTAATAGAGCGACTTAAAGGTTCGTTGACTAATTTAATTGACGCCTATACAATTTGATAAGTTTGATTCAAAATTTTGACATCTGACGATAAAATGCCACTAAGATAGTTTCCAAAAAAAACCTAATGAGAGCTTCCTTTTCTCATGTTGTAATGTTTGGCAAGAAAATAATATCTTGCAAATAGAATTTTTATCTTTTGAAATTTCCAAATATTGCATTGCATACAATTTCTTTTAGGCTATAAATAACACAATTTCTTTTATCCTAAACATACATGATTGGAGTCTTTGAGTTCACCCCAAAAGAAACAGGTATGCTAAAATGTTTCAATGATTGAATGCTTTGCCTCTTATATTCTCATCGTCATCATATTCTTCTTTTATGTATCTTCACTGAAAGCATTGCTTGCAATCTACTAATTAAGAGAGCAATCTCTTAGTACAAGCTATGCTAACTTAACCCTAAAAGGACAATATATAAGTTAGCGTGACCATCCTTTTTTACTCAATATCAACAGAATTCTTTGCTCTGTGTGAGGGAGCTTGCAATTTTGAGCCGCCATTTGTATTTTTTCCTTACTTGCTTTTGACCACCAAATGAGAGCAATCACCACAAGTTTTTTTTTTTCGTTTTCAAACTCTCAAAGGCGCAGGGGCTTGCTGGGAGGCCCAGAATGAAATAACCAATTACCTTTTCATTTACAGCTACTGTGTCATTTGTGATAATTGTTGCCGAGATGTAAAACACTTGCGCACCTATTTCTCATTGCTTAATTTACTCTTTTGTTTGACTTTAACTCCAGGTTTAGTCATACTTCAATCATTGGATCAAAGAAATCGCTTCTTATTATGATTTGCAGCAAGGAGTATATCAGCGATTAATAATCCTTGAATCACTTGCTCTTGTGAATTCTCTTTGAAAGTACAATTGATTTGGCTTTTGATTGGCCACAATTGATTTGGCTTTTGATTGGCTTTGAAAGTTTGAATGTCTTTCCATGACAGGTATGTCAATGAGTTGATCTTGAATTTTCTAAAGATGAACATTCTTCAAAGGCGAATTAGATTTAATTATTGATTGACTTTTGAATGTTTAACTCTTTTGAGCACATCAATGGGTTAAGCTTGAATCCTTCTAAGATAAAAACTCTCCAAAGGTGAATTTGATTTAATTATTGGTTAATCTTTAAATGTCTAATCCTTTTGGGCACAGTTTAACATTGAATCCTCATGCGTTGAACTTCCTTAAAGGCGAAAATTCTCCAAAAGCAAATTTGATTTAATTATCAGTTAATCTTTGAATGTCTAGCCCTTTTGCATGCATCAACGGGTTAGTTTTGAATCCTCCAATGATGAAAGTTCTCTAAAGATGAATATGGTTTAATTATCGGTTAATCTTTGAATGTCTCACCCTTTAGGTACATCAACGGTTTAACCTTGAATCCTCTTAGGGTGAACTTCCTCAAAGGCGAAAATTCACCAAATGTAAATTTAATTTAATTATTGGTTAACCTTTGAATGTCTATCCTTTTGGGTAAATCAATGGGTTAACCTTAAATTCTCCTAAGGTGAAAATTGTCCAACAGTGGAAATTCTTCAAAAGGCGAATTTGGTTTAATTTTTGGATAACTTTTGAATGTACAACCTTTTGGGTACCTTAATGGTTTAACCTTGAATCCTTCTAAGGTAAATTTCGTCAAAGGCGAAAATTCTCCAAAGGTGAATTTGATTTAATTATCGGTTAATCTTTGAATGTCTAACTCTTTTGTGTGCATCAACAGGTTAATCTTAAATTATCACAAGGAGATTTGCATCGCCTATGTGACAGTCTCAAACAATTGCCCAACTTTTTTTTCTTTTGTTCATTCTTTTGCAAGTTTGTCATTTGAAATGTTGGATGCTTCAAACCTTGGACCAAAGCGATAATTTTCTCTATGACTTGCCTCAAGCAATATGAAAGTTTTTCTCATCCTTGAATATCTTGTCCGTATGCGTCAACCTTGGATGACTTTCCCTATAATAAAGATGGAGGCCACATCGCTATCATCACCAACTCGAATAAGGATGCCCTATTTGTTGAAGGTGAAGGCTGCCGACTTAAGGAGGACTAGTATGTTGTCATCATCTCAAAATTTGAAAGAGTCCTAAGAGTCTGCAAATTAAATAGCGCAAGAGTCAACTTAGTGCCTTTAAGGGTCACAAGCTTTGATGACTTAAGGCATATGAAGCTTAATAACTTCAGAATCTACCCCTTTGGTGACAAGTTAAATTATGTTTAGATAACATGAAAGTCTATTCAATAACTTGAGAGTCAGTAACTTCAATGATTTAGGGGTCTTGAACTTTGAAAACTTAGGAGTCTTGAACTTTGAAGATTTAAGAGTCTTAAACTTTTGATAACTTGAGATTTTTAAGCTATGATGACTGCGAAGTTTTTATCATTGAAGACTTTGGAGTCTTGATTTTGATGAATTGGGAGTCTTTAATTTCGATGACTTGAGAGTCCTGAACTTGTGAGACTTAGTTGTCTTTAATTTTGATGATTGAGAGCCTTTAATTTCGAAGACTCGGGAGTCTTGAATTTTGATGACTTGTGGTTCTTTATCTTCGAAGACTTATGAGTCTTTAACTTGATATACTTGAATTTTGGAGATTTAGGAATCTTTGATTTTGATGATTTGAGATATTGTAGTATTCTTGCGGTTTTTAGGGTTGACTTGGAAGTCTTCATTGACTTGAGAGTCAACAGCTTTGTTTGACTTACAAGTTTATCAATTAGATGACTTGAGAATCTTTGAACTTTAGTTCTTTGATAGTTCATATATTTGATGATTTGAGCGTTTACCATCTTGATGACTTGAGAGTCGTTGAGTTCACTTCAAAGTTTATAACTTCATTGACTATGTAGTATTTAGACAACTTGAAAGTCTTTGATTTTGATCACTTGAAAGTCTATGACTTTGATGGCTTGAGAATCTTGTGGATGACTTGATAGTCTATATTGACCCGAGAGTTTACAAGTTTAGACTTGGAAGACTTAAGGGTGACGTAACGAGCAGAATTGTTGTGACATGGGAGTCTTTAGGAGTGACTTGAAAGTCTTCAACTTGGCAACTTGAAAGTCTCTAGATATGTCATGCGAACAGAGAATTACGTTGACTTATGAGTCTTGAATGTTTGACTTAACAGTCTTTAAGTGACTTGGGAGTTTGCCCTCTAAATGCTCATACTGGGTCGTCCTTCTTCCAAATCATTTTTCAATATGATCTATCAAGACGATCAATCAGATTCTTTGGTGTCTTCTTTGTCTAATGTGATCTTTCCTTCCTTTGTGAGTTGCATGACTTGCCCCTGGAATGCCCTGCACTTCTCTATAGGATGGCTTATGACCATGTGACACTTGCAGTATGTGGGATCATTTGTCCTTCCAACTTCTCTCGGACACTCTGATCGCGAAAGTTCTATAAGTCCCTCCTCAAGAAGTTTGTCAAGCATTTTGGCACATCAGAGTCATAATAAGGATATTCATTCTCTTCAGAATCTCTAAGCATGGAGCTTCCATTTCTCGGCAGTGCCATTAATTTATCACTATTTAGTCATCCTCCATAGTAGGCAGTTGTAAGTTGTATATCATGAGCTTATGTTGCTAATTCTTGGAATGTCTTTGGGCTTGCTCACTTACAAAGTGTACAATATATCCCAATCCATTTCTTGAGCACACATCTCGACAGTGAAGGTTCAGATAAGTGATCCTTACACTTCAAAGAGAGGGCACGTCAACAATTGATAAAATCCATGATTGGCTCCTCGTTCCATTGTCTAGTATTAATTAACTGACTTATGCTGACTGTGCGGCATGTGTAGTAGAAGTGATCCAAGAATTCATTCTCCATTTGCCCCCAACCATTAATAAATCCAGAAGTAAGGTGCTATACCAATTGAATGCAATACCTTTAAGAGATCGCATAAATTGCTCCACTAAGAAGTCACCTTCTGTCCTAGCGTTGTTGCAAGTCTCGATAAGTACGCGACGTGTTGCTTGGGGTTCCCCTTGCCGTCAAAATGTTGAAACTTAGCTGGTTGATAGCCATAAGGCATATAAAGTGCATCGATCTTCTTTGTATAAGGTTTCTTATACAAGAGAGTTTTATGAGAACCTCCTCCCAAATGGGCCTTCACTGCGTCAGCTATCAAGCTTTGAATTTGGTAAACTTACATTGAGCTTAAGGTTGAATTGTTCTTTGGTGTTTGTTCTTCATTAGACTCTTTGTTGTGATTGGACTCTTTATTAGAATCTTCACCACCTAAGCTTTTGTTGGAGACTTCAAATGCCTACTTCCCCAATTTCGTTGTCAAATCAACAATCTGCTTGTTTTAACGCTTGATTTGACCATCCTTTTCTACTCTTGTCTTTGAGAGTCTATCCAGCATAACATTCATGTCTGCCAGCATCTATCACTATACCTGGCATCATGATAGTGTTAGAGGATTAGACTTCAGCTTGTGAGAAAAGTGAATTCCTTGGAGATGCTGGTGAAGAATCACTACTACCATAGTTATCATCTTCCTCACTAAAAGGTTGAAAGACAGGACTGATGTAGACTTGAAATTAATGCAATACATGGGGTATAATCTTCCTTATATGAAGACATCAAGTGATTTAATTTAGAATTAGGAAGAGAAGAAGTTTAATAGACTTCGTCAGTAGGCAAGTTAGAGCTAAAGTGTTGATTTTTATGTGACTGAAATGTCAGAGCCATGACTTGTGGGTTTAGGGTGATAGAGGCAGCAACTTTGGTAATGCTCCTAGTTATTATTCGAGTGCTTCACTTGCCAAATGCCATATTAGCCTTTGAAATTCCTTTAGATGTAGATCTAATATTCTCCTTTTTTAAAAGTCGAAGGATGGCGTTCTTAGGAGCCATGTCTTCTTCAAATAAATGTAGAACTTGTTAATTTGTGTGGAGAAAAAGATGAGATGGCAAGATAGTCCCACTAGGCATACCAAAAATTTGTAAACACAAATTTTGAATCTAAAATAAATAAGACAAGAAATACAGACAAACTCAAGTTGTATTAATTTCAGAAGGTATGGATACAATCTCTGTGTTATTATTACAAGATGAATAAATAAATAACTCTTCTGATTCGATCTCCAATTTGTACTTGATAGGGTCGATTAACTTGAATCTTGATTAAGTTGATTGATTTGGCTTTCTTTGAATGAACTTCAATGAATTTGATATTGAGAAGAGGCTTGATTTCAATCAAGATGAATTTTCTTTGATATTCGAAAGTACATGCCACATGTTTGAAGTTCTTATAGCCTTCCTTCAGAGAAATTAAACCTTTGAGTATTCAGAATTCCTTGGGAATGAATGAGTTTTTCCATCACTTGAATATGAGAGAGTGATGTTCCATATATAGGCAATCCCTACTAAGGTCTGCAACTTGGTTGTTTTCTTGAGCCGTTGACATGATAGTCAATTTGACTTTTGACTTAGTAGTCATTTGGGTCCTGATTTGGTGGTTAATTTGAATTTTAACTTGGGAGTCACTTGGACCATGACTTGATAATCGATTTGACCCAATTTATTTAATAAATTAAATTAATTAAATAGGCTACATCCAAAATAATTAATTTATATTTATTCTGTAGCATGACACCTATTATTAAATTCTTTGTGCCTACAGTTATCTTATGTTACGTTAAAAAAATAAGAAACTTGATTTTTACGTGGCTACATAAATCAAAATTAGTAAGAAATTTTTTTTTGTCCAATCACCCTGATGCCCTTCAAGCAATGCCCTATGTAGAATGTGGTTTTCTCTTACTACCCCATCTATATGATGATGCCAAGCATGTTAGCTTCTAGGGTTAATGTATGTATGCATCATGCAAGGGTAAGTGGTTTCCGGTACCTGTCCCTACAATCGAAAATTGGGCCAAAATCGATCAAATAGTTTCCTCATTTTTTAGAATCAGAAGCAAAATCGCAAGTTCCGATTTTGTAATTTTGGAAACTGGAGTCATAACCAGTGGTTTTGGTTCTGGTTCTGATTCTGGGTACCTACGCCTACTCTACACTTTTCTAATTTTCTGTATTTGAAATTTATTTATTGTACAAAAATAGATCGCAACACGACATGATTCATTTCAAGCCCCATGAACAATAAAACTTCACATCATGACTAGCATTTACCAAATAAATGCAACATATTACATTCACTCAATTAATATGATGTGATGATGTCTACATTTATCCATTTATTAGGCATAAGTAAAACTAATACATCAAGGTCACTATAAATTTTGACTTGAAAACAAGCATAACAAATATAAATTTCATTGGGAGGGAAAATACTTTTTATATATATTATTTTGTTTGGTTTTATTGATGATTGGTAGGGGCATTTTATTATGTAAAAAAATTAATAGAAGAATTGGGTCTACATCTGACGTTTCAACAATTTTTTTTGTCGTAACCTGTTTTCGATGCTGGATTAGAATTAAGGAACCAGAACAGGAATCGATCGGACCGATTCTTTAATATTGGGAACCAAAACTGGAACTATTTGACTGATTTCAATTTAAAAGTTGGACTCATTTAACTGTTTTGGATCCAATCTCAAACACCTATTAGACATGCTCGCCCTTTGACATCACATGCCCATAGTTTTAACGGTCTGAATGCCCTTTTCCTAAGCTTGACCAACGCCATAAATATAAATAAGAAACGCACAAAGTGGGCAAATGGGGACCATAAGGGGCACGCGCATTGTGTGAGAGTGGAGATCGGAAAGCCTTGGAAATCCCACAGCGTACAGCACCTAACATGTCCAACCCCTTCATGACTTCCCCACCCCCAGCAACGTCATTTTCAAGGGAGCGAAAGTGAAGGGGGAAGCAAAAAGGACAAATTAAGGCGAGGGCATTGACAAATTTCGTCAGATTTGTTGCGTAGGAACCGTGAAAACAATCACAATTCAACACACAACCAACCCAAAGAAAAATACCAAGACCGAAACCAAATTTCAGCACAAAAGTCAACCCGTTTGTGTCACAATTTCAATCACAACGCCACCATTATTTTTCTATTAGATACAGTAAAAACACAGCTTTAAAAAAAAAAAAAAAACCAAACTCGAAAAATTAGTTGCAAAATAGAAGAAAGCTTCCCCTCTTCCGTCAATTTGCTCCTGCTTCTACTCTGTTTCTTCTTGAACACACCCCCCTTTCGTTCTTTTTGTTTCTCTCTCTGGATTCTATCCACCTTTGTTTTAGCTGGACTTGTAAAATTCGTGGGTGCCCTTTCCATGGAAAAACAGAAAGGGCATGCTGCTTCAGCTTGTTAATTGTTGCTTTTCTTGCAAGTGAAAGCAAGTATGAACTCTTGAGAGAAACAGCAGTGGTGTAGCTTCTCTCTCTCCTCATTTGTGGTTCAACTCTTCTTGGAGTTGTACCCACAAAATTATTAACGCTTTCAAGATCTTGGGATTCGTTTCTTAGTTGAGATTGGCTTTGTTTTGGCTTCTTTGCTGGTAATTGTCGAAATTCAATTGCAAGTTGTTGCTAGTTGGGGATCTTGCTTTGTGTTTAATTTAATTTGGGGGTTCAGCTGAGCTAGGGCTTTCCATTTGTTTCCCACCATATTTCACGGTCTTTGGATTTGATTGCAGATCTCAGTGGGGTTGCACTTGAAATTATTTTGCTTCACTGGAAACTCTTTTTGCTGGCTGAGCGGCGTGTGGTGGTTCTCTGAGCTCGTGCTTAAGAACATGGGTATGTAACTTACTCCACTGCCTAGCTTTGACTAATTTTTTCAAGTGAGCAGTGCTTACTCTAAGCCTGTAGTCTCACATTCAAGAAAAAAAAAGGGGAAAAGGGTTTTTGGGAGTGATGATTTGTGATATTGGGATCTGATTTTATGTTGGGATTGGAATTAC
>NCQT01084436.1:4854-17343 GCA_002740465.1 Stenocereus thurberi | reverse complement strand
AGCATACCATGGTGTCGCCTAGTGAGATATTGCAAGTAGTTGGTCATCTGGAAAAGAGTGGTCTATAGGAAGTTCCTCTATTAGAGTGGTCTGGGACCTAACCAACATAAGTGGTCTGCAACTACATTTTCACGACCTGCTTTGTTTCGAATTTCTAAATCAAACTCTTGGAGAAGAAGCTCCTAGCGAATGAGATGGGGATTAGAGTTGGACTTCTTCAACAGATGGTTCAATGCGGCATGATCTATAAAAATGATCACCTTAGAATTGATCAAATATGAATGAAATTTCTCTAAGATGAGCACAATAGCTAGGAACTCTTTCTCAGTTGTGGCATAATTCATTTGAGTGTCATCTAAAGTTTGCCTTGTGTAGTAGAAGGCATAAGGCTTTTTGTCCTTCCTTTGTCCTAGAACTACCCCCATTGCATAGCTACTGGCATCACACATGACCTCAAAAGGTAACTCCCAATCTGGGGCCTGCATAATTGCGGCGAAAATCAAAGCTTCCTTCAACCTGTAAACACTCTTCATTAAATTCAAAGGATACATCTTTGATGAGTAAATAAGTGATAGGCTTTGCAATTTTCGAAAAATCTTTTATGAACTATTGGTAGAAACCAACGTATCCAAAAAAACTCCTTATACCTTTCATAGAAGAAGGTGGCGGTAATTTCTAATTACCTCTACCTTTGCCTTGCCAACTTCACTGCCCCTATTCGAAATAATATGGCCTGAAACAACCCTCTTGTACCATAAAATGGCACTGTTCCCAATTCAAGACCAAATTCATATCTTCACACCTTTATAAGACTTTAGACAGATTATTTAAGCAATGGTCAAAAGTTGTACCATATATAGACAAACATCCATAAATACTTCCATTATGTCCTCAACAAAATCAGAAAAATAGCCATCATGCATTGTTGAAATGTGGCGGGGCATGACATAGGCCAAATGGCATTCTCCTATAAGCAAATGTATCATATAGACAAGCAAAGGTAGTCTTTTCTTGGTCACTATGATGAATAGGGATTTGAATGAATCTTGAATAGCCATCTAAGTAACAAAAATAAGAGTTTGTTGCCATCCTCTCAAGCATTTGGTCGATGAAAGGTAGGGGAAAATGATCCTTATAGGTGGCTTTATTCAATTTCCTATAGTCTATGCACATATGCCAACTTGCAACTGCCGTAGTAGGTATAAGTTCATTATTTTTATCTTTTACAACCGGCATTCCTCCTTTTTTAGGGACAACATGGACCGAGATTACCCACTTACTATCAGAGATCGGGTAGGTAGTGTCAACCTTAAGCAATTTTAAAATTTCTTTCTTTACTATATCTTGCATATTAGGGTTTAATCTCCTTTGGTGTTCAATTGAGTGTTTATAGACATCTTGCATCAAAATGTGATGCATACACACAGAAGGGTGAATTCCTTTAAGGTTATCAAGAATATATCCTATGGCCTTATGATGTAATCTAAGCATTCTTAGCAAAGCGACAACTTGAGATGCATTTAGATCTGCATTCACAATCATTGGATATGTAGAATTTGGGCCAAGAAACTCATACCTCAAAGAGGAAGGAAGAGGTCTTAGTGCTACCTCGGGAGCACGTCCCTCATCTATCAAGGATGCTTCATCATGTACTAGCAATTCCATCATGGCAAAAGTTGGGTAACTAGTAGAGAAGCTTCAAGGAATTGAGCCCACCTTGCTAATTCCAGGTTTTTATCTCAAGTAGTACCATCATTTCATAAACAATACTCAAGTGGATCATGAGAATCGTTATTAGAAATGATCTTTGGAACTAAACTATCCACTACATCAATCCGATGACACTTACCAAAGATAGAAGGAAATTTAGAAGCTTTAATCAAGTTAAATTCCATATGTTCATAATCCACATCAAAAGACAACTTGTCATTTTTAACATTTATACGGCACCCAACGGTGGCCAAGATTGGCCTCCCATGAATAATGGAAGTGCACGTATCCTCTTCCATTTCAGGGATTACAAAATCTACGAGCACATATAAATTTCCTACTTTAAGGGGGTCATCCTTTAAAGTAATTACGGAGTATTTTATATAGCGGTCTGCCAATTGTAAAGAGATGGTGGTACATCTCATTTCTCCTAGGTCCAACTTCTTGTAAAGAAAGAAGGTCATTAAATTTACCCTAGACCCTAAATCACATAAGGCATGATCTATTGACTCATTTCCTATCAGACAAGGGATAGAAAAGTCACCGCGATCCTAGAAGTTTAGCAAAGAGCTTATTTTGAATTTTGACACTATATTCTTCAGTCAATGCCACTATTTCATTCTCTTCTACCTTTCTTTTGTTAGACAAAATCTCCTTTAAAAATTTAGCATAAGAACACATTTGTGACAAGGCATCAGTGAACGGAATGTTAATGAGCAGTTTCTTAAGGACCTCTAGAGGCTTTCCAAATTGTTTATCAAGTTTAGCCTTAGCCATTCTTTAGGGAAATAGTAAAGGTGGTACATAGGGTTTTGGGGATATTTTCTTAGGGTCATCTGGAATCTTGTTAGAAGTATCATCGCCTATAACCTCATTAGAAGAAGTAGATACTTCTTTCTCAACAACCTCATCATTTTCATAATGTGAATGCTCATCTTGGCCAACCCCCTTAGGTTCCTCAAGTTGCTTACCCCCTCTTAAAATCATGGCATGACATTGTTCCCCAGGGCTAAGTTCATGCTTACTAGGAAATTTGCCTAGAAGTGTAGATGAAGATGTAGCTTATTGAGCAATTTGTGCTTCTAACATCTTATCATGAGTAGTAAGCACATCAACCCTAGAGGCCAATTGCTTAATATACTCATCTTGCTTTTGTTGTGCCAAAAGCATATTCTCCATCATGGACTCCAAGTTAGATTTTTGAGGTGTTTGTTGAGAATAGGATGGTCTTTGAAATCTAAGGGATGGTCTAAAATTCGTTTGAGGCACGAGTGAGCCATTAGACCTATAAGAGAAATTAGGGTGATTCCTCTAACCAGGATTATATGTACTAGATAAAGGATCATTTGTTGGTCCAGGGTTATAGTTGTTCACATAGTTGACCTGGTCACTTACAACTTTGATAAAAGGACTACCCACTTGACAATGCACAGTCAAATGATCAACTGACTCACATATATCACATAATGGGGAAAGGATACTTGAACTCACAGAATTAACATTCAAGCGCTCTGATTTTTGAGACATAGCAACAACTTTATAAGAAAGCATAGAAATAGTATCTAACTCCAACTTACTTCTAACCCGCTTGGGTTGGATTCTCTCAAATGACCGTTGAAAATTATTGAGAGCCATCTCTTCTGTAAGATTGTATGCTTCATCTTCAGTTTTGTTCACAAGATTACCTCCTACTGTCGCATCAATAGTAGATCTTAATGGCTGAGCGACTCTATTATAAAATGTCTGCACGATCATCCACCTTTGAAGATCATAGTGAGGGCATAACCATAAAAGGTCCTTGAATCGCTGCCAGGGTTCATAAAGCATCTCATCTTCTATGGGTGTTCAAAAATATCCGTAACCGATAACACAAACCAAAAATCCGCTACCTAATTTGAAATCTCATGTACCCAAACCAAAACATTTGAAAATATTAGTTCGTGTACCCAAACCAATGTTTTTCTCGGGTTATTGGTTCGGGTATGGTTTGGGCGTTTTGAGGATTTGGGTACTCAAAAACCCGAAACTTTTTTTTAAACTTTTTTTATATTATCTCTTTCCTAAAGACTTCGCAAATAAAATATTCCAAATCCGAAGAAGAAAGTACTTTGACTTTATTACATTGTTTTTTCAAAATGAATGTGATGTTAATAACCTTATGATTTATGGAAATGTGTACAAATTAAAATATAAATGATGTCAAGATGTCAGATGATATTGCCATACTGTGTAATAATTTCACGTGCAACTTGGCACAACACGAGAACGCTTTATAGCATAAATAGAAATAATTATATTATGGATACAACAAAATTATTAGTCAAAGTAGAAAAAATGGGTCATTGGGTAACCGAAGCCCTAAACCGAAATTATCGAGTATCCGAATTTTAGTTACCTGAATGTCTCGGTGTGGATACGGTTCACCACTTTGCCAACCTAAAATTTAGGGTACTCGAACCGAAATCTCTTTTGGTTTGGGTACTCGAACCATGAACATCACTATGACATGT
This sequence comes from Stenocereus thurberi, assembly GCA_002740465.1. NCBI lineage: Eukaryota > Viridiplantae > Streptophyta > Magnoliopsida > Caryophyllales > Cactaceae > Stenocereus > Stenocereus thurberi. The sequence continues at coordinate 13,123 of NCQT01084436.1, read as the reverse complement.
TCCTTATGAGAGAAGGCAGTGATTTGATTCCGCAGGCTTGCCATCTTACTTGGAGAAAAGAACTTGGCGAGAAAAAATTTGTAAGCTCGTCCCATGTCATGATGCATCCTAGAGGCAATGAGTGAAACCACGCCCTAGCCTTATCCCTAAGCGAAAAGGGATATAGGCACAAGCAGACGGCACTGGTAGAAGCTCATATGAGCTTTAACTTGTCACAGATCTCTAAAAAGACTGAGAAGTGTAAGCTTGGATCTTCTAACAGGGTGCCTTCGAACTGTGATTACTACACCATTGATATAAGGGCTGGTTTGAGCTCAAAATTGATAGCTTTTATGGTTGGCTGAGTGATGCTCGAGAAGATGCCTTGGACTCCTAGGGCAATAAAATCTCGAAGTGTCCTTTGGTCATCTCCTATTCCTGTCATCGATGAAAAAATTGTTTGAGCCTTTGGTATCTGTTCTTCTATCCTTAATTTCTTCCTCCTAGAGCGAAAAGTCCTTTTGATTTCTAGATCGAATTCAAACGAAGAGGGACTTCGCATACACAAGAGAAATCATGCAAAATCACGAACAAAACTGCCAGCATAAAGAAAAAATATAAAGAAAAAGAAAGAATAACAAAAATGCTTAGTCAATTTCTAAGGTCTAACTCAATATGCACAACTTTGGTTGCCAACAATAGCACCAAGACTTTGCCCGCAAGCACACGGGTGTTGTAGTTTAGAAAAAATATTGTTCCCACAAAGACCAAATATAGTATATTGAGTTTTATCCTATAAAAGTTCTAGGCAAGCAAATTTCGATTGGGTGTTTGAATAATGCTATAATCTAATTGAAAAATTCAATCAATTTAAGAGATTTAGGTATTTGTTTTGCCTAGTAAAGATGTGGATCAATAGAGTATAACATGCACTTGATCTATATTGGGAGATTGAAATAGGTGTAATCGTATTTAGAATTCAATCTTTTCTTTCGAAAGAAACTAAATTGCCAAAACTAACCAATTGTGATTCTTTCAGATGTCATTTTCTAGTTTAATTTATGGATTTTTAATGGCTAAAGTTCCTCTTAACAAGCAAATTTTTATCAATTATTGCTAAGTCAAGTCCTATCTTGTCGATCAAATAGCAAGTTTCACCTTTCAGTCTTTCATTTAACTATTTAGAATTAGGAAGGAAATTTGGCAAAAATTTACTCACAACAATCTCACACACAAGGTAGAATTCAATTAATTCCAATCAAGAACAAGCATAACTAAATAGAAATTAGAGATTCCAACATCAATACTTGGCTAACAATCCATAGATTAAGAAAACTACTCACACATATTTAAAATAACAACAACTAAACAAAGTTTGAGAAAAGAAAACTTAGCACAATTAGAGATCCCCTAAGGGTTTTCCCGTTTTACAAGGGCTACAAAACAGCAAGCACTTCTTCACAACTTTCACTCTTGGAATGAAACTAACTAAGAAATCTAAAACTAAACCAAGAAAATGGAAAAGAACGAAAGAGATTAAAGAATAGAAGTTCTCTTTTGTTATGTGTCTCCTCAATCTACTGCGAAATGGCTCTATTTAAAGAAGAACTCAATCAACCTTAGCTACATGATGAAGGAAAACGAAGAGACTTGTAGTTATAAACTCATCACGGACCCGGCCTTCACCCCAAACTGTCTGTGGTAAGCTCTATCTTGACATTCTTCTATTCTTTCTTCCTTCCATGGGCACAGTGACTTAGGGGTCTCCGTGGGAGATCAAGCTACACTCATTTAGGGGTCAAATCTAGGATAAAATGGTCCAAAAACCTGCAAAACATGAAAAGAACCACACTTGAGCGTAAAATAGAAAAAGGAGTGCATAATATAGCATAAAGCACATAATTCACCCTAAAAATAGAACAAAACGACCTCAAAATATTGTGCACTTTTAGGATTTATCAAAGCCCAACTCTAAATCATGTTTATTTACTTAATTAAGATATGCTATTTAACTCCCTGCATTTATTTACCACATTTAATCATTCTAGTGGGAAAAAATTCATTTTAGGCCCTAGTTTGCAATTTAAGTTTTATTTATCGTAAAAATTTCGGGTGAATCGATGATAGGCCTCAATAAATATGATTAATCGATAAATTATTTTTCATGACATCACAAAAATTTAATTTTGCACCACGCAAAAATTTTATCACAATGGAGAACTATTTTTTTCGAGCCCAATTGGTGGCCCAAAAAGGTTGGTGCAATTGAATTAAACTAATTACCATTATTTATACCAAATTATAATTAGCAAAAAGCCATTTTTACATATAGATAAAATCAGTCAAATAAAGTAAGCTAAGTAAAAAAGTATCATCCAAAAGCCAAGACCAAGTTTTCTTTTTCTTCTGCACCTTCGCTTCTACTGTTCGGCTGTTATGTCGCCAGCCTGGCGCCACCTGCTGGCTGACACCATCCACAACCACCAAACACCACCTCCACCTCTCTCTTTTAAGCTCTCAAGTGAGTAAAACGCTAACTTCATCTTGAATTATTTTTGATTTTTGTGATTGCTATAGCTGCGATTTGTGTTCATATGATCAAAATAAATGCTAGCATGCAGCTTTTATTATTTTGGAGATGTTGGATGTTATGGGTAGTTGAGCTTGAACTTGATCAAGTGAGTTTCAATGAAGAAACTGTGAATTTGAGTTGTTATCTAATTATTGTGATCTTTGGTATGAAAAATGAATTTAAATTTGTAGGTGATCATGTTAAATCCATTTATGGTGCTTTAGATGTAAACATTGAATTTGGTATAATCCAGGTCTTCATGATCATGCATGACTAAGGCTAATTTCTAAATCAAGTATGTTTATTTGGATTGAATTAAATGAAATTTGGCGGTTGGATATGTTATGAGCTTGAAAAATGATGTTGTGTGAATTTTGTCAAAATTAGTGGATTATCGAAAATCCCATAAGTGGTCAAAAGAGGTTCTTTGGATTAACAATGTAAGTAAGTGAAGTTATGCGAGCATCTTGAGTGATTTTGTGAAGAAAAGTATTGAAAATGTATAAGTTGATTATGAAGTAATCTTTTAGTGTTTTGCCCAAAATAAGATTATGATAAGAAGGAAATTCGTGGTTAATGGACCTAAAAGGGCAGTTGGCTTGAGTTATGAGAAAAAAGAAGAAAACAATAAAATTTTTAGAGCTTGATTAAAAGTTTCTAAGTAAATGTGGATGCCACAAAGAAGATACAAAGTTTAGTGAGTTCAACAACTTTGATTATGCTTAGAAGCTTACTTGGGTTGGAAAATTGAACTAAATGAACATGTGAATGAAATTTGAGAAGTGGGGAGAGTGATGACTCAAGAATGGTGTTTGTCGGGTCAAGCTAGTGTGATTAAAGCTATCCCAAACTTAACTACACCCCTCTTGGCCTAAAACTCTTATTATTCATCTTAGAAATATCAAAAACCCATATTCAATTTATAACCATCAAAGCCTTTCCATTATAACCTCAATTATTTTATTTTGGTCTACTATAATCCAAATTATTTTACCTCAAGTTAAAGTTCCTTAATTTATTTAGTTTTTGAATAATCTTAGTGTGACTTATCTTATATTGAATTGTTTGAGTTATGGATGCCTTTACACTAAAATTTTCTATTAAAGTTACAAAATATTAGAGTGAGTGTTGTTTACTAACTATGTATACCTATAATTACATTTCTGAACTAGAATCATGGCCTACTCTATTGCTCCCCATTGTGTATAAATACTATCAAGTGACATTGCATTTTAAAACCCTAGGTATGTCTATTGCCTGTATCTTTAGAAATCAGAATGTATTTATCAAAGATATAACATTTTGGTAAGTATATCAATGAATCAGTTTATTTGGTGATTCATCACCTACTGGGTGACCCAATTAGTAATCATTTATAGGCACTCATCCTCTAGTTACCGTGTGGCCTTAGGCTAGGTCTCTTGATCAGTTTGGCAGGTGTACACCTATATATTGATCGCAATAGTTAAGAGGGTTTCAGTACCAGATAATAACTAGCAACATAATTTTATGTTCATCTAATTCACTGTTTTAAATCAAAATGAATTGCAAAGCGGGCCCAACTAATTTTTCAGCGATCATTTAACAATACAAGAATGTATGTATTGAGCTTTGGCTCACATTTCGAAATATTTATCATGTTTTATTTTAGGCAAATGCTCAATAAATCGCCCTCATGCTAGCAAATAAGTTGAAAAAAGTAAGTGAGTAAGGGAATCTGGATGGATCAGTAGTGATGTTAGTTTATGAATATCTTGAGAGCTGTATTTTTGAGATCTTCAGTTGATGTAGTTGTAAACTTTATGAAGAATGCTTTATCATGGTGTGAAACCTTATGGTAGGTAGCAGCTATTTGTGCATGATTTTGATAATATTTGAATGTGTTTGTTTATAATCTGTGCTTAATTATGTTATGTCTACTGCACATTCTTAAAGCCTTATCTTTCTGGACATTGAAAACGCCCCAACCATCAGGTTTATCAATTCTAATTAAGGTAATGATTAAAGAGTATACAATTAGTGAGACATGTGCATTAAGGGTGTTACAATTTTGGAATCAAATCCAGATTAGGATTTCCTTGATGGGTTATGGAGTATGGAGAGTATAGACATGAGGGTAAAAAGGTTGGTTAGGGAGGGTTATTATTATATCGTTAGAGGTTCGTCGTAATAAAGATGTCTGCTTATCTGTTATATGTTCTTCTTTTATATTTTTCTTTGTGAGATGGGTCCATATACAGTGAATATGATGTTGGATACTTATGTGGCCACTCACATCTCTTGCTCAATGCTAGTATGGTAGCCCATAAGCAGGACCCCTGTTCTGCGTTTTATAGCATTACGATCTGTTCACATAGGCTGTTATGGTCCTTACCTACAGTTACCCTTTAGGTCGAGTTTAGGACCCAATATCATGACTTTATGATGCCTGAGGCCTCAGGGTGGGATGAACCTAGATTTCAACTTCACGGGGCTTGGGCTGCCATTACCACCAAGTTGCTGCTTAGAGAAGAGTTTGAGCAGATAAGGATTACTATGGAGACCCTGCATTACATATTTCCTGTACACTTTGCACCTCCCCCACCTGTATCTGCTCAGAGAGCACCCTCACAACTTCCAACAAGTGTTCCTCAGCCGCTCAACATCCCATGGTCATCAGGATCTAGAGAGGGGATCCCTCTATTTGATAAATCATTGCAAGTTCACATTATTTTGGATCTCCCTAATACACTAAAGGTAGTGGAACGTAGCTCCAGTGATGACCTCATAAAGGACCTTAAGGAGGACCTAAAGGAGGGTCCAGAAGAGGACCCAAAGTTAGGGGAGCATCAGATTGACCATGACGTTGAGGATGCAGAGTCAAGCGTGTCAGACAGCAGTTTTGACTCAAATGAGGAGCCTAGGGATGAGTTTGACCTAGTCTACAATCTATCTAAGGATCGTTAGGCTGATCTAGGTGCTGACTTCTAAGTTAGGTTACATTTTGAGCCCCATATGTATGCTGGTTGGATAGATGAGTTTTGTGCAGGATATGACATTGTATATAGTCACACAGATCCTTCCAACTATTGACTAATCCCGCCTTCTTTTTTGTGCATGTGGTGGACATAGTGTATTGGGGCTAGGTAGTGTTTTAGTTAGAAGGTAGGATTAAGGACTGACCTTAGTTAGGCTGTTGGATGTGATATTCTTTTGCTGAACCATGTATATGTACAAACAAGCAGTTATGACAATGATACAATGAAGCTTTGGTTTCTATTTTAATACTATTTAAACTATGTTAGTTTGTATCTATTACGTATACTTATCTTATATGTTGGCTATAGTTAAGTGATTAAATTACTCTATTTAATATATAATCAGAATGTCAAAATCTATGCAAAATAATGTGAAGACCCATGTAAGAGATAATTTAGACCATGGTTAGGTGACCAAGCTTTTTATAATGTGTCATCAAACTGTAGTGGAATGCCCTTGATTCCCCTGAGTTAGCTAATAAAATTGGAACCCTAACTACTGGCAGATTTTGATCTCTGAATTGATGAAACGAATTCCCCCAGCACCTTCTGAAATCCCTCCCAATGACGATAAACTAGCAGATAGGGTAGCACGACCTAACCCTAAAGTCTATGATGGAAAGTACAACCTAGTGGAGCTAGAGGAATGGATTAGAACGATTGAGAAGATTTTCATAGTAGTCGAGGTTCTAGATGAGAAAAAGGTGAACATTAGGATGTTAGACATTTGGTGGAATACTGTGAACGATGGGTTGTTAGGGCTTGAATTCACGTGGAATAAATTCCAGGAAGAACTGAGAGCCAAATTTTATCCGGTTGTCATTCAAAGGCAGAAGGAAAAAGAATTTATGGGATTAAGGATGAGTGGTGTATGACAATAATGCAGTATGCTAGTACGTATATGGAACTATCTAGGTTTGCCCCAGAGTTTATGCCGTCTAAAAGACTGAAGACGAGAAGATTCAAAGAGGGTTTAGCTTTCCATGTTCGTAATTAGCTAGTTAGTCAACCAATCCATACCTACCAAGAGAAAAGGGATCGAATGGGGAGCTCCAAGCAAGAGTGTAAACCAAAAGAAGCCTGCTCCTGGTCCCCCAAGAGTTGTCATACAGGTCCAGCAGAGGCTCGTAGGAAATGTACAAGAACCAACCACACCATTGCTGAATGTCGAGTGGAAACTAATAAATGCATGTGATGTGGTAGCCCAGAGCATCTCATTACTACATGTCTCCAAAGATTGAAGGCTATAGAAAGGGCACAGCAAAACCCTTAGCTCCACGTCACCAAGGGCCCCACCTTTAAGTTCTACAGCGGTAGGAAGGGCATATGTGATGAGCAAGAAGGAAGCTACCACCTCTGGCACGATTATTGCTGGAACTCTTTTTTTAAATTAAACCTTGAAAATAGGAATGCAGAAACTAATTACAAAATCAAGTTACCGAATGACTCTATAGTTGAGCGTCCAATTTGCTATAAACGTGTCATTATTACTATTCGTGGAATTATATTTCTTAGAGACTTGATTCAATTTGATTTACCAGACTTTTATATCATTCTGAGAATGAGCTGGTTGCATACTTATGGGGCCAAGATTGGTTGTGACCTTAAGGTTTTTCTGAGCGATGAAAGAGGAAGAGAAGTATGTTTTTTTTTGGGGGGGTAATGAAAGGAAAAACCATGTCCCTTAATTTCTGCTATTAAAGCAAGTGGGCTACCGTATCAAGGATGTATTCGGTATCGGTGCTATGCCATTGACACTTAAGGCAAAGAAGAAAAAGTAAAAGATATTCTTGTAATTTGTGAATTTAGAGATGTTTTTCCTGAAGAGTTACCAGGATTGTCCCCTTAAAGAGAAATTTATTTTGAGGTAGAATTAGTCCTTCGTACCCAACCCGTCTCCGAAGCCCTATATCGTATGGCTCTAAATAGAGAGTAGAGAACTGAAGATCCAGTTAGATGAGCTATTACATAAAGGATTTATCAAACCAAGTGTATGACTATGGGATGCCTCAGTTTTATTTGGAAAGAAAAAGGATGGAACCACGAGCTTGTGTATTGATTATAGGGAGCTAAACAAGTTCACTATTAAAAAAAAATACCCTTTGCCCCAAATTAATGATTTATTTGATCAACTGCAAGGAGTAGGAGTCTTTTATAGGATTGATTTGAGGTCTGGATACCATTAGCTTAGCGTTAAACCTGAAGACATCTCCAAAACCACGTTTAGGACTAGGTATGGTCACTACGAATTCACAATGATGCCCTTTAGCCTGATGAATTCCCCTGCGGCCTTATGGATCTTACAAATAGAGTTTTCAGACCTTATTTAGACAAGTTTGTAGTAGCATTTATAGATGACAACTTAATATAATCTGAGAATAGAGATAAACACATTGATCATTTGAGGATAGTGCTGCAGACCTTGAGGGAACCCCAATTATACTGGAAATTAAAGAAATATGAGTTCTGGTTAGAAGAAGTGGTCAAAGGAGGAGATTAAGGTTGGCCCCCAGAAAGTGAAAGCAATTACAAAGTCGCCAAGGCCCACTACTGTCATTAAAATTAGAAGCTTCTTGCGCTTAGCTGGCTTATCGAATGTTTGTAAAGGATTTTTCAAAGATAGCATCTCCTCTAACCAATTTGTTGAAGAAAGCTATTAAGTTTAAGCGGACAGAGAAGTGTGAAAGGGCATTTCAAGAAT
>NCQT01084418.1:2109-15270 GCA_002740465.1 Stenocereus thurberi | reverse complement strand
CAACAATTGGTACCAAAGCCTAACCTATTTGAGAGATTTAATCATTGATAAGGAGATTCCTTGGCTAATTCGTCAAATATGTTCATTTTTTTGTCCATATGTTTCTGATCAGACAAACTTTTTTTTACAAGTATTCACTAAAGTGTTTTGTTAAGTCAATTGATTCTTATTTATAGGACATTATTGTTAACAGTCCATATTCTTTTATATGAGCTAGAGATGATGATATTACACTTGTAAAGCCTAAAACTGAATTAAATCGAGATTAGCTTGAAAGCCTTAAGAAAAAAATTAAGACGTTCTATTTTAAATGATGATATATTTGGAGTTGTTTACTCAATTGACATAGGAAAGAAAGATGGGAATAGCTTTTTATGATATATGATGGAAAGAGCCAAAATGAAATTTTCAACTCACCTAAAATGGATAAAGTTTAATTCTATGAGAAAGTAGATCACACATTTATGTCCAACAACAAATGCTTAAAAGAATGATTAAGACATAAGAAATGAAAGTGAAGAAGTCGGGTTTACATACCCTAAGGAGTTCAGATCAGAGGATCTTGAAGAAGTTGAGTCTACGGACTTTGATGATGTAACATTAGATTTCCTTTTTGCTTTCCCTGAAGACTAATTAGCACAAAGATTGCTAAACTACATTAGCTATGAGATAATACGTATATGAAATGAAGTCCCTCAGAAAAGATACTAATGTCTTAAAACAAGAAAAGAAGATTTTCAAGAAGCTTGCAATGATCTCACACTTTGATAAGAGGCTTTGACAATCAAAAACAAGACTAAAAACTCAAGCCGGACGAACACCACAAGATCCTTTGAAAAGTCAACAAAGAACAAGCAAATTTTTGATATATTACTTGGTTTACAGTGTACGTCATCTAACAAATAAGGTAGTAGATATGATCCAACCAATAAGAAAAGTTCTTACAAGAAATTCTTCATCAAAGAGAAGAATTTAAGGTCATTGTGACTATTCCAGACTAAGTAATGAACTTCAAAGGCACTCTGATTGATCCAGAATATATTAGAGTCACTCTTACTATAGAAAGAGATAAAGTAACTGTGATTAGCGCATGGCATGTTATAGTTACCATACCTATAAAATGATACAAAGCAACTTTGATTATCCTAAAGGGCACCAAGGTTAGTCTTTCTTGAAGAGGAGAAAACAAAACTTTGATTATCTTAAAGGTAAGAATTAGTCCTCTCATAAAGTCATACATTATTGGGTACCTAAAGGAACAAAGCGACTAACATGATTGTCAACAACCTTATGCCTAGTTTGATGTCAAGTGTGTTTTGAGGAAGGTTAGAGTTTGATTTTGTGGGGAGCCTTGACATCCTACCAAAAGGACATGAAGCATTGTAGGTTTGTATGACAAGAAAATACTCATTAAGAATAAGGCATAGTTAGGCTCAACGACTATATATCACACCTCTCTAAATAAAGTAAGATTTCAAGCATGCCTTGAATCTTGATGTGATCCAGTTCTAAACCCTAATCTTAAAGACTCTGAACAATACGCAAGAACCAAAAGATCCTTGAACAGAAATATCCAAGTAATAACAAAGTATAAGGTTTGAATATTCTTCCTAACAAGTAAAGAAAATCTAAATATACATACTAGGATAAGTGGTTGGATAACATGATATTCTTTTTAAATGATTATTTTTATAGTTGCATTATTTGAAATTCTATTACTTATGTTTGCCATTGTTAAGGTGTTTATCTTATCCCTTTGAATTATTATGGTGGTTTATTCATAGGGAATCAAATTAGTTCACATTATACATGACACATATGTCACATGCGTTAATTGCCTTCAAAAGACTCTAGGCCTCATATGTTTTATTATCATACGGAACCTATGTTTGTATCTACATGCTTTTATCTTTATGTATGACATTTTATAATGTAACTTCTTGGTTCACATGTTCACTTCTTGTCTTTCAGACTCATATCCTATACATAAGCCAATATGAATTGTTGACATTTAACATTGACTCAGAAATTGAGGGTTGAATCACACTCTTAGTATCAATAAGTTCCTTAAGTGGTTGTAAAATGTCAAAGGACATTAACATAATTCAAGGACATTGCATTAAGTTCTAAGGTTAAGGTCATCAGTAAATGATTGAAGTGGCTCTATTCCAAAGTTTTGAGGTTAGCATACAATAAGAAAACAAATTTGAGAACACAAGGCAAAACCTGAATGTCAACTAGAAAGAAGTCATAGTCAGCCTAAGGAGACTGAGAGCCATAATGACAAAGGTCAAAAGCACTATGGAGAGTAACAAAGAAGAGGCTCTAAGTGGCAATTTTACTTATGAAGTGACCCTGATGAAGCCTCTAAACTATGATCTCACCAATAAGAAGTAGGTTAACTTTGTCGGTATAAGATCAAACTTGTAGCTTATGACTTTGATTTGGTTAATTTTTCAACCTCCTAAACTGAAATTCTAAGGTCAAAGTTAGATAGCAAGTCTTTAGTTAATGAAATCTAAAAGGGACCAAAGTCAACATGATACTATTCAAAGGTACTTTGAAAAATGAGAAAGGTCACACTGACGCTCTACTTGAAGAAGACTTTGAGCAATCGGTATACTCCAATGAAGCATGACAAGGAAGACTTCAAGAACCTAGAAGAGGTTTGTAGGACCAATCATCACATCTCTTTGCTCTCATATATCACTAGAGAATGCAAGCACTACAACTTTCACACATTAGGCTTAAATAGTCAGAGTCAAAATCAAGACTTAGAAAATAGGTTAGAAAATATACTTTGTGCCTCAAAGTTGACTTTGAGATTTTGTGGTGTTGGAATTGGACTTTTAATTAATTCATGCCTCGGAATTAATTGACATCCTTATACGATTTACTTTAGTTTGATATTTGTCTTAATTTGATTATGCTTCCAATATACTATTGAGAATGTTAGTGTATTATCAATCCTTCATATGATCATTGGCATTTTCGTTGTATGTTCTTACTAAAAACTCTTACCTTATTGATATACTCATTATACGTTCTTATTTAAAGCTCTTACCTTACCTTGGTTACTTCTTTGAGTGTTATGTAATTTAGTTTATATGACAAGGCCCTTCATGCTATATGTGAGCTTATCTTTCATGTCACTATTCATTATTAGCCGATATGAGTCATATTCTCCTCATATGTCATGAGTTTTGTCATTCTTACTCAATTAATCTGACATTTATATGATTAATCATGATGCATGAATTTTGAGGTGATCCTTTTTTAGATCTAACAAGGTTAATCAAGATCTAAGACAACAGACTTTGATAAAAATTGAGCAACATCTCTATAAGAAATGGAAGAGAACAAAAGTGCAAGAGATATAGCATAAATTAAAGCAAAGTCAATGTTCACTAACAATGTCCACTAACAATGGCACTAATAATTATCATTAAGAATGTCTATCAATGTATAATTCTAGTTTGATAGATCTATCTTGGGTAATAAGTTATTATTATATTAATGTTCATTATGTTGATGAATCCCTGCATGAAATGATCTTTTGAACGCACACAGTTTACTAGGATTTGTTGAATATGTTGAATGCGTTTGAATGAATGCCAATAACATCTTGCTTATGTGGATATCTTTCAACAAACTTTTTCAACATGTCTACATTGGAAAAGATAGTTGGCGTTGATTAATTCAAGAATATACTTCAACAATGTATGTCTAACCATGGCCGCCTAATTTGAGTCACTCTCTGTGGTTATCTGTTTAGGAAGTGTGATCATATGTTCTTAATAGTCATAATTACTATTATATAATCTTATGATCCTAAGCCCTTATGCCAATATAGACATGCTATTATTGCATGCTTTTACACTTGATAAAATCATAGGTCAAATTTTGCTTGAAAAGGGAGTAAGATAAGTTAACTATGATTGCTTATATATTTATTTCTTTTATAACTCTATGCATGTAGCCCCTAAGTCATTCAAGCAAAACATGTTTGCTATTGATGATTTATCACTTAAACCCCTTGAAATATAATTCTTTACGACCAAAATCATACATTATTGGTCCCACGATCAGGATTAGAAGATTAGGGTGACCATTAGAAGTTATAATAATTTAAACATTAGACTCTGACTGTTAGTATGATAATGCACTAAAAACTTAGTCAAAGACTCTAACTCTAAATTAGTAAAGTATGTGAGGCAGCAACAAAGCAAGTGAAGATTCAGGGATAGATTATAAAGACAGTCATACTTAGAGATTATGAGCTAAATAGAAAGTAAAGGAGACAATGCTTGGTGATTTCATGAAATTTACCCATTTAACGGTTATGTCTCCACCAAAGAGGCTTTCTGCTTTAGATTTCATTACTTGGATTAACCCCATAAGTTATAATACAACAAAGTCCAACCTTGAACTTCTGCTTGAACTTAAGGAATAATAGCATTCTAGATTTCCTTCTTGAACTCTCTGGAAATCTTAACTTTGGGTTTTAACTTTAGAACTCCATCTTAAACTCTTAGGAAAGAAACACCAAGGTTAGCTCTGAGCTAGAAGGATCAAGATACTTACTTATGTATGAATTCTTAACTCTCTACTTCACAAAGGTTTACAAAAGTATCATAGATGTATGATTTGAGAGTAGAGTAACTCTTTAAGCGCAATTAAAACACTTTAGGTGGGTGAGTTCGAATTGTGTTGCTCGCACTCTTCGGCTATTTGTTCTTTTATTAGTAGACTTCCTGAAGGTTGGAAGATCATTGCAAATGCTAATTAACTCTTACACACATTATGCTAATGTCTCACTGGCAAACTCAAAAATATTGCGTTCTAAGTCAGAGCCTCGTACACTTTTTCGAATGTTATGTTTGCTAGTAACTAAGTAAGAACAAATCCTGCATTTTTTTCTTATAGCTAGTTACTTTGGTCAAGTTTGGCTTGGAATACTAGTCATTTAATGTTTTCACCATTGTTCTCCAAAGGAAAACCTATCTTGCTTTTCCTTCTTTCTTGACAGTAACACCTTTGCTATTGTTGGCTAATGCTTCTTTCTTTAAAACAGAGTTCATTCTTTCGCTCTTTGTCAAATATTCAAACTTCAATAAAAAATTATTTTAGTTCTTCTTGTATGATACGAATTTAGCTTAATGATAATGTAAATATATGAATAAGTACAGTTCTATAACTCAAAAGACAAAGTAAAAACAATAATAAAAGAAAACACACTTACAAACAATAAGGTAAAAAAAATATTCTCACTGAGAATAAAAATAAAAATCAAACAAATAGGCTAAATATGCAACAAGATGACAAGTAAGCCTAAAAAATAATATGAACAATAAACAACATTGAATTAACAACCAAAAAAAAAAGTGGCCAAGTTTCAAAGTCATTTATATGGAACAACTCTATGAATGTGGCATGGATTGTCTATGTCACAATTCAAGAAAAAAATCTATAATAGATTACGAGGTGCATTGGGAAGCTGTGTGGTTATGACACTAGGGCACATGTTATCAATGCCTCCTCAATCTGGCTGTGCTAACCCTCGAGTTCAATAAATAGTGTTAGCAATGTATGTGACTTGGTTCGACAACATGACTAATAAGTGTCACATTTGTATGCGATTGTGTGGGTATCTAGTTGTCTATTTTAGGAATTTTCAAGGTACAATTGAGTGACTTTATGCCCTTTTTTATTGTACGCTTAGGTTTGGTGTTTTAATAATAATATGCAAATTGTGGTTAAGCAAATCAGAGTGCACTTGTAAAACTAATGAAGAATGAAGGAAGAGCTAAGAATTAGACCAAACTTTAGGTGACTAAGCAAACTCAGAAGTAAACTGGTTTACTTGTATTCGTAACACGATTTATCCTAGTTTACTAAGGACCATGGCCATGTCACCAGCTAATTTGCATAAAACTAGCCATAATTTCATGTGAATTGGCTTAGTATATGCAAGAACTAGTTTGACTTGGCTTCAGGAGAAAAAAAATGGTTGTATCTTTAGTGTACTAACCTGAACTAGTCGATATGAGGGAAAACTCGGGTATACTTTTGTTGAACTAGTCTAAATCACATAAAATGTCAAACCACATGTATGGAACACAATCCTATTCTTTGATTTCTATAGTTTTACACTTCTAGAGCCCACCATGGTCGGCTTGTCATTGTGGGGATGACCTTTGATAGGTCATTTTCTATTGGATTGTTGATTTTGCCTCAATTTTTGATGATAAGTTACTTTGCCTCACTATAAAAAGGCATGTGTCAACATCTATCATGCACTTTATCAAAGCCATTGAAAGTAATTCGAACAAGAAGATTGGGAATGAAGCAGGAATGGGTTTACATTGTCGATTCAAGAATGCTTTGTATTCAACATCTCTTATCTGTTCTCTGCAGAGTTATTTTTTCTAGATTGAATTGGATTAGTTGAGTTAATTTATGTTAAATTTGATCATTTTAATCTTAGAATTATAACTTGTGAATTTTTCTTATCTTAAATTGATTGTTTCTTATGCTTTTGACTTATTGGCCTAATTTATCATATATTAGAGGAGTGTTTGCTTGTGAGAAACTTGATCAATTTCTTACATGAGTTAGATATTGGGTGAAGTATTGAAAGGGGAAGTATGATGTCAAATTACTAGGATTTGATTTGTTTGTATGAGAACTTGAGAAAGAGTCACAAGTAAAGAAAATACTAATTGATAATAAGATGCTTAAGGACCTGTTCTTTCCAACTTATCATCAGCATTTAGCACTGATTAGAACCAATCAACACTAATCCGCACTCATCAACCTCATCAGCACATAGTCATATTTCTTACTCATAATTCCACCACTGATCAGTACTTGTCAGCACTTATTAGCACACTTTAGTACTGATGAGTAATAAGTTATTTATGATAAGTTAAAAAAAGCAAGCTCTTAATTAATCTAGATTAGTCAAAAACCCTTGAGCAATCATGATTGATTTAAGTTTACATATTCCACTCCAACTTAAAAGATGAATTTGATACTTCAATTATCAGTTTTGAAATTATCCAATGTAGGAAGATGTATATTATATTCACTTGAATTGGGCAATTAACTTTGTTATCCTTAAAGCCTAAACAAATTTATCCGTTAGTTTGTTTGCTTAGCTTAGTTTAATTTCAATCTAAATTCTTCAATTTGATTAGCAATGTTGGAAGGGGTATAACCTAGTAGCTAGACCTAATCCTTCTGGGATTGGTACTTGAATTACTTAATCACACAATGGTGCACTTGAGGCCTATCAATGGCCAACAGTGAACATGAGCATGGGAAGCTTCCTCGACATCCAATGCCACCCCATAGGTTTGGTGAATGCTTCATTCCAAACATCCACTCCTTGACATTTTCAGTTGAATTCTTTCTTTTTTGCGTATCTTAAGCCCACAACCCAAAACTTCATTACATCTCCTCATTCCAACAAAACTTAAGAAAAGTAAAAATCCCAAATTAACTTATAATTTGAGCTAAACCCAAGTATAAAGAGTTTGAAAAATAAACCAATTTTGGGCTGAAAAATGATATGATAAGACATACAATATCTTCATGATAGAAGAACTTATTATTTGGTGCAGTATGGTTTCATGCTTGGTTATGAAAACGAATAGCTAATATCTATATTTGATGATTTCTTCATCTTTTAAAAAAATATCACATTATGTATCAGCAGTTCGGTAGCAGTTTAGTATCTGCTAAAAAAACCTGGGTAATTGAAACTAGACCTAGTCCTAACCATTGGGAACTAGAATCGAAAACTATTGGATCAGTTTCCAAATTTCAATAACTGGAGCTAAAACGGGCAATCTTGGTTCTAGTTACCTATGCAATAGTCGCACTTTTTTCTTAAAAAAATTACGTGTATTTATGTTCTTCACTCGAAGAAGCTGAAGGTAACTAAAGAAACCAAAGACTTAAACAAAATGAGAAAAAACACCAAAACGAAGGAGAAATTTGAAATCTTTTACCAGAAATGTACATATTTAAAACTAATGTGAATGTACATGCCTAAAATGACATCTTATTTTTAATTGCGCAATCACAAAAATTATATCCCCAACTTAAGTGCTAGGTTCCAATAGAGTAATTCTTGAATTCGAGTCCAAAAGTCTGATAGAGCCCACAAGCGCAAAAAGGCCAAATTGAGGGTGTTTGGCGTTTAGTTGAGATCCACTCTAGTGAGTATAAGATTGCTAAATATAGATACCAACATTCTTAATTGAATAAGCTTCCTAGTGACATGTTATGAACCAAAGTCTGATAAGCAATGAAAAAGATATAAGTTGAATATTTGGGCTTGCGCTGAAAATGACACATGCTCAATTTTTTATCTATTGTTCCAAACTTATCCAAAAATTATAAAATTTGTTTTATTAGAAACTAGACTACATAATATTTCAAGGAAATAAAGAATTACCCAAAATGGAGGTTAGACGTGAAAGTTACGGTCAAAACAAAATGGGTTGTTTGCAACCCAGCCTAGGAACCCGCTGGGTTTTGCTTGCAAGAACTGAGTCGATCCTCTGGCTAGAAACCCGATGGGATCCCCATCTCTATGTTTCTTTCTTCCTGAATAGGATTAACTAACTAGAATTCTAGGTTGATTAGTTTAACGGGACTAATTAGTCAGAATCCGAGCTGAACTATACCTATTTGGATTAATCTCAATGAGAAGAGATTAGGTCTCCTTTCTCTAAACCAATTTGAACTATCTCCTCAACCACTATAAATAAGGGGCTACTCCTAGGGATTTAGAGGGGAATTAGGCGTGAATCAAAGAGGCATCACGCATTAGTTTAGCATCAGAAAATTGGCATCGATTAATTGGCATCAAAGCAGTTAGATGTATCAAAACACATCAAAATATTAAAGAGAGGAGAGCATCAAAATTTAGGAGAGAAATACTTGACATATTGAAGGTAAAGAATTGGGTGACCCATTAAAAGGGCATCATTCTGATGGGTTCAAAGGTAATTAGGTGGGTTATTCTGAGGCAAAAACTTTATCTTTCCCTACTCTTGTACTCTCCTCTTTTATAATTTTTGATGTTAAATTACATAAGTATGTAACCTTTAGGTAGTTACCATCCATTGTAACTCATTTGCTTTACCTTTGTTTGCATTGGACTAAAGTTTCTACCTTTTGCATGATTATATGAATGATTCTAATTGGTTGCATCGATGTATGTTAGCATGATTAAGTTTTAATTTTCCGTATTGATTAGTAGACATCGTCAATGATGAGGGGCGGTGATGGGTGCAGTCCATCACATCACCGTACCTTCACCTCTAAATCTAGAACCTCGGTTCCAAACCAAAGGGTCAGGATGGGTCCCCACACTAGGGATTGTTCAGTGTCTTTCCAAAACCCTTCTGAAGCGGCTTTTAATTTGTCCCTTTAGTATCCCCTATCTATATGATCTGCTTTGAAAGGTGTCATGGTTTGTAAGTTTTTCTAAAACCCACTTGCAACTCTATTTAGTTAAAGATTATTTTTTTTACTGCTTCATTCCGCATCTGTTCCGGAATTGTTGGACTTGGGAAAACGTGTTCGAATCAAGGTAGTGGAATCTGCCTAAACTAGAATCAGGGGGCTGATCTGACTCAAGAATCTGCCTGGGTTCCTAGATCAGATCTGTACCTAGAATTTGGGTCAGACTAAAGAGGCTGCTAAGGCCTAATTACGAGGGACTGGACCTGGTCATGCCCAAGGCCCATTTCCTATATTTCGGTTACCCCAGTTCTACGTTGCTAATTTCTACAAAAATAAATAAATTAATTAATAAATATGTAATTCTATAAAAATATAAAAGTACCTAGCAATGATTCCGACCATTCGTGGGGCATCACACCCCTGGGGAGGTGTATCCTTACAATGGCAACTTTACTGGGGACGTCTGTTTAATAGGTTGTGATTTAAACTTTAGTATAGGAAATTATCTTAACTATACTTGCATTAGGCATATTTGCATTATAAAACGCTGCCTATCAGGGATCAATAATGTTTCTAGGCAAAACCCTTATTCTAGCCCTCGAGAAAGTGGCTGGTCAGTTGGTAGGTCCATTTAGCCCTCCAATCAAGCAGGCGGTTGCTTCCTCCAATCACAATAACTTTCCTGGTCCCTATGACTCGAGGAAAGCAACCAAAACATTCCAGTCATACCATGCACCCCATAAATGGCATACGAATGTTGGGTTGTGAAAGGACTATTCGAAAGTTGACATAAAACCTCTGTAACATAGAACTCTTGTTTAGGTTGGAACTCATGTGTATGATTTAGAATGCAATGTGACCTTGCATGATTTAACTTCTTTAATCCAAAGGACTATGCATTGATACTGTGAGCCTTAGAAGAGCCTATATTAGGAAAAAGAAAATAAGTCTAAGAATTGGATTAGAAACCAAAGCAGCTCCTGGGCCAATTGAGTCCTAACAAGACTCTTGATCCAGAATCTGAAAAGGATTCTAACTCCAATCTAGAGGACCAGTTTTGGCCAAAAAAGGAATCCTATGAATTAGATTAGGGACCCAAAATGGTTTCTGGGCCAATTGAGTCCAAATAGGACTCCAGATCCAGAATCTAGAAATGGCTCTAATTCCAGTATAGAAGTGTCAATTTTTATCAAAAAAGAAAATCCTAACCGAGATTATAAAAGAACAAAAAAGGAATTAGTAGTCTATGTCTAGGCTAAAATAGAGACGGTGTCATGCCCAGAACCTTACCGAGATCCCTTAGGGTCCGACTGGCAAGGTCTATCAGTTTGCATACACAAAGTCCAATAGAGAATCAGAATAAAAAAGAGTAAATTTGGTTCTGGTTAGAACCCGACCGTGATCTAGTTAGGTCAGGTCTCTATCCCTTTAGAATATGCATTCGTGGCATAAAGCTAAAATCCTGGGCTCTTCATTATAGAGTTAGGTCTACGACTCAGCATAGCTCACTTAGAGTCTTAGCGCATCTGTTGTAGGATATTTGAGGCTAAGAGTCATGGATCATTAGACCTAATCATTCACAGTCCATGAGTCTATCTAGACCCAAGGTGCATAATATGATCCGTTAGATGTTTAGAGCAGTAGTCCATTCTAGGTTCCATCTAATCTTGCATCACATTCATAATGAGTACGTCCAACTAAAACCTAGATATCTTACCATGCATAAGTTCATGGTCCACACATCATGTTCCCTAGATTTAGGATCCCTATATGAGTCCATCTAGATCCACCCATGTACCTAGACTAGCCCATTCTATGCAAATCAAACCACAATCATACCATGTGATTTACCCAAGAAAGACTTGAGTCTAGCTTAGGCTCATAAGTTAGCTCTTTAAGCCCAACTTAGGAACTAATCCAAATAAAGCTCGATTTTAGCCTAAATCCCATATCTTAACCGTATTTCAGCCTAAACCCTCAAGCCCATCATGTCATTGTCTTCTTCTCTTCAAACTGTAAGTCATTAACCATTTTCTTTTGTCTATATCCACCATGGTTGACAGCTCATAACTTCCACCTCTCTAAACAGTCACCTTATTGCTCAAGATAAGGAAGACAAAGAAGGCATACGAGCAGAGTTTGTAAACAAGGAGACTTCTATCTCAAGAAGAGTTCAAGAAAAATTAGCCTGCTGGGTCAAGAACAAAGTCCAAGTTCAAGTCCAACACAACACCAATTCTGATTGGTAGGAATAGTAATGAGATAGCCCAAATTCTGAAAATGCTAGATTAAATGCAGACTAGCAAGGATGAAAGTGATAACATGATAGAATTGATGGCCATTACACTCCAAACTCTTATCAAAAGCGCTCCAAAGGAAAAAGGTGAGAAACCTCACAGTAGATGAGGGAAAGATGATAAACAGATGAAGTAAAGAGGAAAAAGAGCACTCCTCAAATTGATCAACGAGTAGATCGAATAGAACAATTACTTAAGGAATCTTCCATATTTAATAGTTACTTTAATGACCATGAGGGATTCATTTCTATCCCAAAAGCAAAACTACCCAGAAAATTTACTATGTCAGACATCAAGTTTCATGGAACCGAAAATCCTCACTATCATGTGAGGAATTTTCTTAGTACAATGACACTAAAAGGAATTGGCAAGGATATCTTCCCTATCATATTCTCTTGGACGTTCGACAAGGATGTAATGAGGTGATATAATACCATAGGCCCACACAAGGTCACGAATTAGGATGATCTTCATAAAGAATTTTATAAGTATTCATATAATGCTGACCTACCAATTACACTCAGAAACGGAGCTAACTAAGCAGGAGGAAAAGGAAAGCTTTTTTTAACTTCCTTGCTTGATGGAGGTAAAGTGATGGAAATGTGCAACGGAAAGCAAGAATGGATGAAGAACACAAGCTAGGACCAAAGATAGCTCACGGTTTAAGAGAAATCCAAAAGCTAACTTTAGGAACTTCAAGTGTTTTCAAATGAATTTAGATAGTTCTAAACTAGATGATTAGATAAGATACACCACTAATCACTTAGCTTAGGGCCCTTAATCTTAAATTAGGATAAGATACACCATCTAACCAAGGATTAAGACTTACTTGATCACCACCTTTATCGGCCTAATTAAGGATAAGCACGTTAAGTATTTACAGGAAACTCAAAGACACAAAGTCTTTACTTTTAATTCAAAGTTCAAGTATATGTTACAAAATGAACGTTCAAGGCATTTAAAGGCCTTGAGTATACACGAAATGAGCTTTCCTTCTAAGCTAGGAAAGTCATTACACTTACTTAAGCTAACCAGTACACGGTTTGGGCTTAATCATGGCTAATCCGAAAGTTTAAGGCACAAAATACATGTTTAAACCTTCAAAAACCTTCCCTAAGCATTAAGGAACTTAGGTGACTCATTTTCCTATCTAGGAAGGTAATCATTACACAGCCTCTACCTCAAAAAGCTGAAGTATGCAAGGTTGCCATGTGTTGTAAGTGTGGCCGGTTCATAGCTCACAAAATGGCATCTTCTTCTTGCTCCACGTGTCTTGCTCGTGTGTGGCTAGATGGCAGGTTGACTAAGGACCTCTAAACAACCAACAAGGTAGGCACACACCTCTAGCAAACCCAACTAGGAGGGAAAACCACATAACTAAGTA
>NCQT01084382.1:16325-29516 GCA_002740465.1 Stenocereus thurberi | reverse complement strand
GTTCAAGTTTATTATGTGGATTATTAGTATTTAAATGAGTTAATTGATGATTAAATTTAGGAGTGTTCATCAATCTAAACCCGGACCGGTTTGGACCGAGGATCGAGTAAGAACAGGAACATAGACCGTGGACCAGACCGAATAAAACTTAGATCGGACCGGGATCGGACCAAAAAATTTCGGACCGAACCGGACCGTACCGGACAAATCAAATTGCTTAAGGATTTCAAGTTTTCAATTTTTATTAATTAAGCAACTTGAACTGAGTTAGAATATCTGGAAGGAGGATTTTGGGGTCATTTAGTTATATTAAAAAATTATAAGTTAATTTGAGATTAAAACTTTGATGGTCAACTTTATACTCCATAATTTTTTTTATTCGGTCCTCGGTCCGGACTGATGGACCGGTGAACCGGACCGGACCGGACCGAATAAGAAAAATTCATGGACCTTGGACCGGACCGAATTTACTCGGTCGGGTTCGGTTTTCACCGGTCTTCGATTCGGTCTGGTTTTGGACCGAATAATGAACACCCCTAATTAAATTAATTAGGTATATATGTGTATACCTGTGAGGTTAATGTGTGTATTGACTTATGATCATGACTGGGTGGTTAAAGTTGTGATTTGAGTAAAAGAAATACAAGCTTAGTTATGGTTGGTTTGGTGATTTTTTTTAAAAAAATAAATTATAATGAAAATTTGAATGAAATTAATGATAATTAATGTTAAAATTGTATATATTGGGATGTGTATTTGCCATGAGTTGGTAATTGGGGTTTAAATGTTGGATGAAGGTGAAATTTTAATTGGGTTACTTCAATAGTGGTTGAGCAAATCCTTGGTGATAATCAAATGAAAATAAAGAGATATGAACATATATATTATGTTGTTGTATAAGTGTGTGACAAGATTTAAATTTCAAGTGAGGATGGTGGGGAGAGACTGGAGGGGATATAGTGACTTTGAATATTTGAAAATTTTGAACTAAGTATAGGGTTAGTGAGATTCTAGGATTTGGTTATTAAAGGAGATGGAAAAGAACAATTAGTTTTGTATTTGGATTTGGAATTACTAGCATAACATGCTTATATGGTTTTATTTCACTAATGTTAATTGTACGATTGGGATACCGAGTTCATGAAGCCACTTTGAACCATATCACAATCCAAAGTTTGATGGCTAACGGTGATTCGTTAAAGAGAAAAACAATAACCATAATAATATCGTTAATACTTATGGCAAAGATAGCCCCAATCATAATAATAATAGTAGTAATAATAATAACAACATTGATGAGGATCAATAATTTCTAATGACGTTAATATTAATAATGCAATGAGCTTATAACAATAATTCAGATAGTGATGGTGATAATGCCGTTATTAATAAGCAGATGATAAGTCACCTTATCTCACTTTTACAACCCTCATTAAATGAACATTGTCAACATTAAGAAGGGGGGACAAAAACAAAATAAAATAAAACCGAATTAAGTTAATAATTACAATAATCATAAAAAGAAAGGTTAAAAGAATTTAAATTATTTACTAAGCCAAGAATCATAATAAGATTTCTTAACCTTGTACTAATCGAGAACATGACGTATTTGGAACAGAAGCGAGGCCACCTCCGTCACTTCAAACTGCCAGCAAATGATTCTACTAAGACAGAGAGAGACTTTCAAAGATCGAGTACGTACAATACCTGTGCTCTTTGAAAATTCACATGTTTCTCAAGTTATACACAATCAATATGATATTCATATAATGAATTACTTTATACAATGTTTTTGTCACATAAGCAAGTGGCCCCATTAATTATCAATCATCAGGGCTTATGCCCTTCAATTTATCCATGCAGCTGCAACTCAGGCTTTCCGATCGGTCTGGGAGGTGTGCACCTATCTCAAGATCGCTATAGATCTCAATAAGGGTCCACTTTCAGATAATAACTGGCAAATCAGTTTTACTCATATATTCTCTCTTTTCTGTTTGCAAATAAAATGTTTGAAATGCAGGCGCCCAACTATTTAAATTCCAAGTCTATTTTATTACATAGGAATGTACATGCTGAGCTTCGGCTCATATTTCGAATGTTTTTGTATTTTTGTTTTAGGAATGAGATCAGTGAATGGTTTCCTTCCTAGTAAGCCAGCAGGTAGCAAGAAATGAGTGAGAGTTGCAAGCTTGCTGAACATTAGCTAGCCAAGCATTCACAGTGTCACGGGTAATTTCAGGTAGCCTTATTCCGTCATGGAACGGTGGTAATACCTCCAACCAAAAGACCTCCACTGCAATTCACGAGTAAATAAGTGATTAAGTTAGAATAATCATGCATCATATCTTAGGGGCGTTACAGTTGTGGTATCAGAGCCAGGTTTGCAAAACACTGTGAGCATAGGACGCTCTAGGTTTAGGGCCACCAGGAGTTATAGGAATGCTTATGAGTTGTGTTGGACTAGTAAAACGAGATATTGACTGGGAGTTTAGGTGGATGCGCACATCATGAGGATGTTTCAGTAAACATTTACCTGGCTTTCAGTCTTTGGGTACTAGGACCAGTGACACAGTTAAATAATATCTTAAGAATTTCATCATTGTCAAAGTAGAGGGAGAAAGTAATCGGTTAACTTCTTCGTGACATATGTACTTCAAAGAAATTTATTAAGCTCATAGCAATATTTTGTGGAATTTTGGGTTGCGCATTTGAATTGCCAAGATGCTTTCAGTTTAGTGGTTTTACTAAGACGTACTGAAATACTGAATGTTTGGATATTGTGATGTGTAAGATATGACAAGAAGGTGAAGTTCGTAAACTCTTACGTGATTAATGTTGTACCAAACTGTATTTAACTTGCTAGACAAGGAAATGTATCATGTAGCAACATTCATGGATTGGTTAGTATGAAATAGGAATTGCAATAGTGCAATGAGGTCAATGTATGAGGGTCTGTCACACCGTTATAGATGTTTTGCAATAATAACTTAGTATGATGAATTAGGTATTGGCAATTCAGTAGCTTATGGAGTGCTACTTGATATCATATGGGTTATTTGCAATAAGATAAGGTGTTACGCAAAGGAAGTGATGTCATTTATGTGGGCCACCAACTGCTAAGTGTGTACAAGTCATTATAACCTAAGAGCATGTTTTGCAGTGAGGGAATAATGAAGAGATAGAAGACATTTAGGCTTGGGATGTTAGTAGATGTTTTGATTCTGGGTAGTTGACCCAGCTCATATAAACAAATATGCCTCGATCTAGGCAATAGAAGGCATTGAAAACTCTCGAAATGTTTAGGGGAAAACTCTTTTAGAGATTAAGATTCCATAATTTGGTTGGGCCCATAATGTCCACCCTTATTATGAGGCTAAAGCAAACTCTAAAGGCACCCGGAAATGGCTATGGATGGGTCTTAGCTGCAAGATATTCATAAGAGGTCCCAAGCAGACGATCCAAATAACTTCTCTAAATTATATTGGATTGGGTCATGGATGTTCATGGTCAAACTATACTCATTAGATTGTACAAAATCAATTAAGTGGAGAAGATCCCACTTTGTGGAGCATTGGGTAATTCGGTAAATAAGCTCATTGGGATTAAGAAGGACTAGATAAAAAGGAAAAGAAAAAATAGAAAAGAAAGAGTGAGAAGAAGAATACCTAGATATTGGATTCATCAAAGTAGCAAGAGTGATGGTCCACAATTTTGAGCATGCTCATTGTGGTGAAAAATGGCTATCTACAAAAGTCAAACAATAGGAAAAGGACTTGAGGAGATGTTGTATATGTGGACGAAGTCATCACTTTTGACTACCATTAATTCTAGAAGTCATAATTTATATTTTTGTCCAGAGTGAATAAGATTTGGGGAGACAAATAAGATTTGGAGAAGTATAATGAATTACAATGGTTATATGGGTTGGACTATTGAGGCACTTGTTGATGCATTACAGTTTATGTTGGTAAAGAATTGGGAGTGGTGATTCAAGTATATATATACATGTGTATTGCATGGACTATATAGAAGTATTACTAGTGATTCTACGAGGTTGAGATGTGAAATTCTAAGGAGCATTACTATGACACAAACTCAAGCACAACAATAGAGGATTGTGGGGTACTAAGATCTGTGAGATGTTTGCAAATAGGTTGAGCCCAGGCGACTTTCTTCTGAGCGTGTCAAACCCCTGAAACTTTAGCTACATGAGTCCCTGTAATGATCCAAATGAGTTTACAGTGACCTTTGGCCAAACTAATATTAGACCTCCATTATCAGATATCATTGCATAAGTTAGCATCCTTCTTGCACTCCTTGGTTATCACCTAAAGCTAGCCACCTCCTATTATGCAATCAAATAATTTAATTTATAACTCCTCTTCATTTGTTTTAAGCTTTGCAAAAACTATTTAATCACCATAGCAATACTTCATTACATACCTTTTCCCTTATTGAATTTCCCCATGACATTAATTTGGGTTACGTCTCTCTGGCTTTCATTAATTACCTCTACTTATCTTACTTTTTGCAACCATTACTTCAATAGTAACGTAACCCTTCATGTCCTTGACATCTAATCACTACGTAGATTACTACGTTACTGCTAGTCTAGTTTTTGGATTTATGTGCAATATTTTGGTTTCTATGTAACCAACGATTGGAACTATGTGACTATTATTGCCTCTTATTTCTAAATTGTTTACGCTTACAGTTATTTTCAATCCACCTGCATCATGGTAATATTTTAATTACCCTTCGTTTTGAAATTTGTCATCTGTTCCTTCCATTAAAATCTCACATCAGTAACATTCTCAGCACTTCTAGTCATTAATCAATTTCTCTCTTAATCATCCTGACCTATGCATTGACATCGTTTCTTTGCTATGTTAGCTCCTCTCGACCCTGAGCATTTGCTTAGAAGATCTTAATTAGCATACGAAACCTTGCTTATTAATTTGTCATTTGCATTAATGCTATTATTTCTACTAGTTCTTATATGTGGTTGATCTGCCTCATCTTTGAACTTTGCTTCCTTTCAATGTTATATCATCCTTCCCTTAATTTCAAACTTTTGGAATGCTAGTGGCTCCTCAAGGGTGCTTGTACCTATTTCCAACGTTATCCACCATGTCTTTGCGACTTGTGGCTAAATATTAAATTTATTCCTGTACGATTTTAAGTGTTTGTCAATATTCTAATACTTCTGACTTTCATCTTCCTCTTCTTCATTTTGCTAAAAGCGTATTTATATGTATACATCTTGCACCCCGTTTATTAATGGTAGTGAGCCCACCTCACTTGCTGGAGTTAGAGATGCAGTTAAACTCCTACTAATNCGAGTTGAGCTCTTACTGGTGCGAGTAAACAATGACTGTTGTAACCCCAGTAATTTTCTTGCTTCTAAATTCCATCTGTCAGAATATAGATACGGCCTCATCATATCAATGGTGGGTAAACGGTTATCTAGTTGAAATTCGGTTACCACTATCTTATTTGTAATTCAACGGTTGTATCCAAATGTAACTGAATCACCTTTTCCTCCTAAAGTGGGTCAAATTTGTTCTTTCAAAACTCTCTTATTGTTATCTATTACCCTATGTTGGACATCGTGATTGTCCTATATCTTACGATATTGGTAATATATTTATGACTTTGACATTCAACCACACTTTAGTGCCGGAACTATAGTAACAGTCCACCCCCTTATTCCTGTTAGAGCTCCAAAACCCCAAACTTGTTTCCATTCATGCGAGCGGTCCAAGCGGCTTGATCGAGGAATCAAAACTTTGGTTAAAAGTATTTAAGTAAGCGAATAAACTTGTCCTCCTATTTTGAATACTCTAATCCTTTCTTATTTCATTTCATATTTCATAAACAACGTAACTTGATCTGTTAGTCAACCTCCTAACTATTCAACCAGATTGAGATGACATAGAATAATCGTATTTGCCACGAATATGACTCAGGAACGGTTGACTATCTGTTGGCTCTTTCATGATTCTTGCTTGCAAACCACAATGCCTGTGGCCTTCTATTCCTGAATTCCTGAAAACTCCTAATCATCTTTACTCTAGCCATCCTATGACAATCCCTCCCTTATTAATCATTTCTAACTTCACCATTTATTTCTTTCATGATGACTCACTTGACCACCATTCTTATCACTCTCATTTATGGATATGTTCATCTTTAAATCTAAGAAACTTTTAACTAATCCAATGNNNAAAAGCTTAGCATAGTTTGAACACAATAATAGCTATCTAATCTAGCATCGCCAAGGACCTTGAGAATGTGGGCATGGAAGTTGTATGACACGGGCTAAAAAACGAGGTGCCATTAACATTAAGAGTGCAACCCCTAATAATAGCGAAGATTAAGTTAAGTTGAAAGGATGATATCAAATTAGAGAGAGACTTAGGCAAAATGTCATACAAGGGAAGTTACCTGACTGTATGATACATGAGGATGGAACCTTGAGGTTACGAAACCGGTTATTTGTTCCCAATAAAGAGGAATTGAAAGGAAAGATTTTAAAAGGAGCTCACAGTGCTCATTATTCAGTGGGTTAAAAAGGAACAAAAAGGTTTAGGGATCTAAGGCAATACTGTTGGTGGGATAACCTCGAGAGGGAAATTACAGGGTATGTGAAAGTGCTTAACTTGTCAAGAAATCAAGACTGAGAATCAATGCCCAGTACGTGAACTGGGGCCTTTGGGAAGTTCCACCTGAAAGTGGAGTTAATCTTAATGGATTTTGTCACGGGATTGTCACTTGCATCCTCGAAAAAGAGCGTCCTTTGGACCCATGTTGACAAACCCACCAAATCTATTAATCTTATACCAACCCATGGGATGCAGGGTGTCAAGAGACTATTGTAGTTGTACGTCAAAGAAATAGTTTGACTGCATGGCATACAAAAGGGCATAGTATCGAATAGAGGCCAAAGGTTTCAAGCCCGACTTGGCAAGCTCTACAAAAAGCTTTTAGGACCAAGTTAAATTTTAGTAGCTCATATCACCCTAAGACTAATGGGCAAACCGAGAGAGTGAATCAAACCCTAGAGGATATGTTGAGAGTCTGCGTGCTTGGCTTCCAAAGAAAACGGGAAGATTACTTATCACTGGTGAATTTTCTTTATAAAATAGCTATCAGTCCACTAGTAAGATGGTCCCTTCTAAAGCACTATATGGAAAAAAAGTGCAAGACCCAATTGTGTTAATTGGAGTCAGCTCAATGAAGCATTACCCATATCACTGAAATGTTATGGAAGATTCAAGAATATATTAAAGTAGCCCAAAGTAGATAGAAAAGTTATGTGGACAAGAGGAGAAGACCATTAGAGTATCAAGTGAGAGATAAAATATTTTTAAAAAGGTATCCCCAGTTAAAGGAGTGAGAAGATTCAATCTCAGGGGCAAATTGAGCTGTAGATACATTGACCCTTATTAAATTATCAAGAAGTTAAACCTTGTGGCTTACAGATTGGAGTTACCAACAGAACTTGAGTAGGGGCACAACGTTTTTCACATTTCACAGCTCAGAAAATATGTCCCAGTAGATCTATATCATATTATCATAATAGAGCGAGTAGAACTCGCTGAGCACCTAATGTACAAGAAGCATCCCGTACAGATATTAGACTACGGAGTCAAGCAACTGCAAAACAAAAGCATCCCTTGGGTTAAGGTCCTGTGGGCCAACCATAACTCATCGGATGCAACATAGGAAACCGAAGACAGGAAAAGCAAGTACCCATACTCATTCCTATTTGAGGTACGAATAGTGTCTCTCTCAAACTGCAAGTTTCGAAGACGAAACTTATTTTGAGGGGGGAAGGCTGTAATAGCCCGAACACAAGATTCTTGCTA
The DNA here is from genome assembly GCA_002740465.1 of Stenocereus thurberi. Lineage (NCBI taxonomy): Eukaryota > Viridiplantae > Streptophyta > Magnoliopsida > Caryophyllales > Cactaceae > Stenocereus > Stenocereus thurberi. The sequence goes on along the minus strand of NCQT01084382.1, from coordinate 21,645 downwards.
ATTACTTCAAATTAACCTAATTACAAATTAATCAAGTTTGGTGCTGCATTTCAATTCAGTATTTTACGTATATGCATATATATTTGTGCCCTGCAAGTTGAAACGATGACGTAGCCTCGAAATGGACCTCGTAATGCTCCTAAATAATTCACTCAAGTGCCAATAACTATTTAAACGCCCGCAGAATGAAAAATTAGCCTAATTATCGAAGGGCTAATTTGTAAATCAATAATAATAATAATAATAATAATAATAATAATAATAATAATAATAATAATAATATACGAACAAATATAACAGCAATGTAATAATAATAACAATAATAATAATAATAATAATAATAATAATAATAATAATAGGGTGAGTTATGTATATAAAAAGAGTTATGTAGTAATCAAAAATGAAAATGTTCCACCCAAATCTTTCACCCAACAAATGTACAATTTTATTTATTTTAGCCAAACCTATTACTTCAATTGTCTATATATCTATCTATATAATGCATGAAATAAAATAAAAAGAGCTAGGATAAATGTAAGAATTTTCTAGGGAAAAAAAAAGAGTTAGGTGTCAACAAGAAAAGNNGGGGAAAGAAAAAGGGAAAATAAAAATAAATACATAAACTTAAATTACAACAAACACCAAACAAAAATCAATAAAAGAAACAAAACAAACACCCCCCTCAAGCCAGTGTCTGCCCCCCGACAGACCCCCCTCCTTTGCTTTCCCTATTTCGCCGCACAGCCCAACCCCCCATCCACCGCCAGTTACGCCAGCCGCTGTCATCGGAGATCACCGTCGTGCCTTTTTCCGGCCGCCTGCCGCCGCCATGTCTCCATTCCAACTGATTGTCTCTCCTCTTTGAATGTGTTCAAGTGGTTGAGAGATGAAACACTAACTATCCCTTCATTCAATTTTTGATCTTTTATACTTGAATTTTGGTAGTGAATGTTGTAATTAACATTGGTGAGCATTTATTTGTAAATTCCGTGGATTATTATGGATGCTTGGACTGAGATGTAAGTTGAGAGAATTAGGAAGAGTGTGGTCAGTGAGGGTTTGGAAATTATGTTTGGAATTTTAGCTGTTTTGGATAATGTTGATATTGATTTTAATGCCTTTAGAATATGATTAAAGTGAAATACAAGTTGGGTTGATGAGCTATGACCATGAACTTGAGAAATTAGGGTTTATGGCTTGAATGATGCTCAAGTTTATTATGTGAATTATTAGTGTTTAAATGAGTTAATTGATTATTAAATTAATGAGGGATATATGTGTATCCTATGAGGTTAATGTAGGTATTGACTTATGATCATGACTGGGTGGTTAAAGCTGTGATTTGAGTAAAAGACATACAAGCTTAATTATGGTTGGTTTGGTGATTTTTTTTTTAAACAGATTATAATGAAAATTTGAATGAAATTAATGATAATTGATGTTAAAATTGTATACATTAGGATGTGTATTTGCTATGAGTTGGTAATTGGGTTTAGATGTTGGATGAAGGTGAAATTTTAATTGGGTTGCTTCAATAGTGGTTGAGCAAATCCTTGGTGATAATCAAATGAAAATAAAGAGATATGAGCATATATATTATGTTGCTGTATAAGTATGTGACAAGATTTAAATTTCAAGTGAGGATGGTGGGGAGGAGACTGGAGGGGATATAGTGGCTTTGAATATTTGAAAATTTTGAACTAAGTATAGGGTTAGTGAGATTCTAGGATTTGGTTATTAAAGAGATGGAAAAGAAAAATTAGTTTTGTACGTGGATTTGGAGTTACTAGCATAACATGCTTGTATGGTTTTATTTCACTAATGTTCACTGTACGATTGGGATACCGAGTTCATGAAACCGCTTTGAACCATATCACAATCCAAAGTTTGATGGCTAAGGGCAATTCATTAAAGAGAAAAATAATAGCCACAATAATATCGCTAATAGTTATGGCAAAAATAGCCCCAATCATAATAATAATAGTAGTAATAATAATAATAATGATGATGAGGATCAATAGTTTCTAATGACGTTAATACTAATAATGTAATGAGCTTATAACAATAATTCAGATAGTGATGGTGATAATGCCGTTATTGATAAGCACGTGATAAGTCACCTTATCTCACTTTTACAACCCTCATTAAACGAACATTGGCAACATTAAGAAGGGGGGACAAAAACAAAATAAAATAGAACTGAATTAAGTTAATAATTACGATAATCATAAAAAGAAAGGTTGAAAGAATTTAAATTATTTATTAAGCCAAGAATCATAATAAGATATCTTAATCTTGTACTAATCGAGAACATGACGTATTTGGAGCAGAAGTGAGGCCAACTCCGTCACTTCAAGCTGCCAGCAAATGATTCTACCAAAGCAGAGAGAGACTTTCAAAGACCATGTACGTACATTACCTGTACTCTTTGAAAATTCACATATTTCTCAAGTTATACATAATCAATATGATATTTATACAATGAATCACTTTATACAATATTTTGTCACACAAGCAAGTGACCCCATCAATTATCATTCATCAGGGCTTTTGCCCTTCAATTTACCTGCGCGGCTGCAACTCAGGCATTCTGATCGGCCTGGGAGGTGCGCACCTATCTCAAGATCGCTGTAGCTGTCAACAGAGATCCACTTTCAGATAATAGCGGGCAAATCAATTTTACTCATACATTCTTTCTCTCCTATTTGCAAATAAAATGTTTGAAATGCGGCCGCCCAACTATTTAAATTCCAAGTATATTTTACTACATAGGGAATGTACGTGCTGAGTTTCGACTGGTATTTTTGTTTTAGAAATGAGATCAGTGAATAGTTTCCTTCCTAGCAAGCCAGTAGGTAGTAAGAAATGAGCGAGAGTTGTGAGCTTGCTAAACATTAGCTAGCGAAGCATTCACAGTGTTACAGGTTATTTCAGGTAGCCTTGTTCCGTCATGGAATGACGGTAATGCCTCCAACCAAAAGACTTCCGCTGCAATTCATGAGTAAATAAGTGATTAAGTTGGAATAATCATGTATCATATCTTGGGGGCATTACAGTTTTGGCCTTAAGTAGTGAGACCAATGATCAAAAGCTCTTACCAAAGTATAGAATTCTTTGTCATATGTGGAGTACTTCTTCGTCGAGATTGAGTTTCTCACTAAAGTAAGCAATGGGGCATTGATCTCTGCATGAGGACAACCTCTATGCCAACTCCACTTGCATCACAATCAACTTCAAAGAGCTTGTCAAAATTGGGAAAGGCTAACACCGGGTCCTCACATTGCTTGGCTTTGAGCTTATCAAAGGCGACATGGGCAGCCTTGGTCCACTCAAAGGATCCCTTCTTCATGCACTTGATGATAGGGCCCGTAAGGGTGCTAAACTCTTTGATGAACCTCCTATAGAATGATGCCAAGCTATGAAAGCTCATAATTTCGGTGATGGAGGTAGGAGTGGGCCATGACTTGATGGCTTCAACCTTAACTTGATCCATAGAGATACCATTCTTGGAGACAACATACCCCAAAAAGGTGATTTGGGGTGAAAAGAACTCATATTTCTCGAACTTACCAAAGAGCCTTTGAGCTCTCAAGACCTTGAATACTTCTTCTAAATGGTGTAGGTGGTCCTCTTGGCTCTTGGAGTAGACTAGAATATTATCAAAATACACCACCATGAATTTTTCAAGAAATGGCCTCAAGACTTCATTCATCAATCTTATAAAAGTGCTAGGGGCATTGGAGAGGCCAAAAGGCATCACTAGCCACTCATAAAGCCCACCCTTTGTTTTGAATGCCGTTTTTCACTCATCCCCTTCCTTCATACGAATTTGATGATAGCCACTTCTCAAGTCAATCTTGGAGAAGATGGAAGAGCCATGTAGTTCATCAGGCATGTCATCAAATCTAGGTATGAGGTACCTATACTTGATAGTAGTGTTGTTTATGGCCCTACTATCCACATACATACGAAAGGTATCATCCTTCTTGGGAACTAACAAGGCCGGAACCGAGCATGGGCTCATGTTTTCTCTAACATAACCTCTTGCCATCAATTCATCAACTTGCCTCTGGAGTTCCTTAGTCTCTTCGGGATTACACCTATAGGCAGCCTTGTTAGGAAGGGGAGCACCGGGAATAAGGTCAATTTGGTGCTCAATGCCTTAGATTGAAGGAAGGTCGGGTGGTAGATCTTATGGGAAGACATTTTTGTATTTTGAGAAGAGGGGGCGGATTAGGGGGTGTAAGGGAGTCACTTTCTCACTTTTATTGCTTTCAAGCACGAGTAAAACTAGGACTTGCTTACCCTTACTTAAAGCTTTCTCAATCTGTGTTTCACTCAACATGAGAAGGTCTCTCTTTTTCTTACTTCCCACCCCGGGTTTAGTTTTGTAGACTTGGTTTGGAGGTAATGGGTTTAAGACTATCTTTTCCTTATCAATGATCAAAGAGTAAGTGTTCTTAAACCCACCATGCATGACATGTCCATCAAATTGTCAAGGCCAACCCAAAAGTATATGACATGCACTCATGGGTACCACATCACAAAGTACATTATCTATATACTTTCTACCTATTGAAAAAGAGATGAGTGCTTGTTTTGATACCTTCATCATTGAGCCATTTGAGATAGTAAGGTTTGGGATGTGAAATAGTAGGAATGCCAAGCTTTTCAATGAGTGTAGTGAAGGCCACGCTGGTGCAACTTCCTCTATCAATAATCAAGTTGCAAATCTTGTCTTATATGGTGCACCGGAAGTGAAAGATCATGTCTCTTTGAGATTTGTCATAAGGAGTGTCTTGGGTGTGTAAAGCCCTCCTTAAGACAAGTAACTCACCTTCATCAGCCTCAAGTTGGGTCTTCTCTTCGATGTAGTCCGATTCTTCCTTATGAGCTTCCTCTTGAGTTTCCATCAATAGGTCATCTACTTCCTCAACCTCTTGCATGGTCATGACCCTTCGGTTGGGACAATCATATTAGAAGTGTCCATACCCTTGACACTTAAAGTACTTCTTGCCCTCAAATTTCTTAGGCAATTCCTTTGCTGAAGGAAGAGCCACGGTCTTGCCTTTGTCAACCCATGAGGTGCCTTCAGGTTTGGGAAGAATGAAGGGCTTTAATGGGGGTTTTGAACTTACTTGCTCCTTAAGAAATGGTTTGTTGAAGACCTTTTTTTCCTTCTTTCTCTTCTCAACCTTGAGAGCTAGCTTAAAGACATCATCCAAGGTGAAATAGGTTTGAAGTTCCACCTTTCTTGCAATAAGAAGGCTTAACCCGTTGAGAAACCTAGTCACGGTTTTCTCTTGGGGTTCATGGATGC